>JAPPVO010000059.1:174172584-174320415 GCA_030407325.1 Camellia japonica | reverse complement strand
TCCAGTTTTGATCCATATCGAAAATAGTTTTGAAAAGTTTTAATAAAAGTTGACTTTGCTCAAAACTAATCTTTTTACAACTAAGACCATTTTTGGACCAAAACGGAGAATTTTCAGTACCACAACCTTCAATTTCATTGATTTCAAAACAGAGTTCACTTGCTCTTGCATACAATTGACGTTGCTTTTTATTACACTCAGGAAGAAAACTTGAAAGTACTAATAAAGCAATAAATCCGTGGCATAGTCAAGTCAGGTGTCCCTGTGCCCCCTTCCAGAGCTAGTTGAAGCCTCTGATGCCGACCTGGGCCCAACCTGTGCTTCTTCGTTGAGCCAATCCCAGCATTCGTCAGACAAAGTGCAATTAAAAGTGGGAGCAGGGGCCAGCAGTTCTCTAACTCTCCACGCTGTGGCTTGCCGAGCCAGCTGTGCGCCTCGAACTGGAAATGTAGCCGGGTACTCTATCCCCTCTGGTGGGCAAGTTTGATCATGGCCAAACTTTGACGCCTTGTCCTTAGTTATCTGTTTTTATTTGAATTACATGTAAACATTCAAGCCTAGGGCTTTATTTGTATTTGAGTTAGAACTCATAATTTTGTGCCCAAGTGTTGGCTTGGCAAGATGTAAGCCCGTAGGGCATTTATTATGATGTTACATGTAATGTTTTCATTTCGTAATACTCTGATGAATGAGATAATGCAATGTTTTCTTTTAATAATGTAAGTCATTGTTATATGTATTTTGGGTTATTTTTGAGGGCGTTACAACAACAGTGGTAAATTCACAAAAACAAACTTATCACTAGTTTAAACAGTGATAAATTTCAGTGATAAATTCACAAAATAAACTTCTTAGTGGTTTAAAAAGTGATAAATTTACAAAAACAAACTTATCGCTGGTTTAAACAAATTTGTCACTGATTTATCACTAGTTTAAACAAATTTATCACTAGTTTAAATAGATTTATCACTAGGATCTTCCCCCAATATACAAAGAGAGAGAGAGAGAGAGAGGAGAGAGAGAGAGAGAAGACCCGGCGGCAAAGAGTCTAGATCCTAGATCTAGAGGTGGAGGCGACGACGACGACTATGGAGATGGAGGCGGCAGTGGTCGGCAACGACGGTGGAGGTGGGGGCGAAGATGTCGGTGGAGGTGGAAGCAATGGTAAAAGTGGAAGAAGATGTCGGTTGAGGTCGCCGACAATGATGACAGTGGAGGCAGCGGGGGTCGGCAACGATAGAGATGGCAACGGTCGTTGATGGAGGAATGTGCAGAGAGAGAGCTTTTTTTTATTTTTTATCTTTCATTTCACAGATCTAGATATAAAATATGAGGGCAAAAATAAAATAAACAAAAATGTTCAGGACCTATAGGTAAAAGAGTTTTCATTAAAGACGACTGGCCTGTAAAAATCCCTTTTAATATTTGGAGAGTAAGAGACCTATCGAAAGGAAATAGACTATACTCCCAAAGGTTAAAACGTACAACAATACAACCATTTAATATATTTTTCAAGAACTGTAATCTTCCACTTCCAGATCACTCCATGTACTCAATTGCCTACACTTTTGGTATGCTAATTTACTTTTCTCCTCATTTTTGTGTGAATTTTTTATGTGTTTGTGTTGTTTTTGAGTGTTTAAATTTAAGACTCTGTTGGGATCTTTAATTTGATTTGATTTGGGTAGTAATGTGTGGAGTGAGAAGGAAATGATGGTGAAATGTGAATGAATGAAGTATAAATTAATTTATTTTATTTTTTACATTTTCATTCTATTTTCTCTTTGCTTCATAATTCTCTATCCAAATTAAGATCCAAGACTAGGAGTTTGTGTTAAACTATGTGGGTATTTTTTTTTTATTTAATTTTTTTTTGTGGGAGAGAATTTGAGCCATTATTTGAGCTAAAATCTACAACATTTGCTGTGGTTGATGATTCAAATCTGAAATGTCTGAAAATAGGAAACCATTTTTGTTCTTTCTTCATTTAGCTGATTCTATTGGAGTTTTCCTTGTAAAACTGTTCCTTCCAGGAGGGTTCAAATTTAGGGTCTTTAATTCTTTTACATTAGTAGTCATTTATTTTAAATTAAATTAATAGTGTAGAACAAACTTGATTCCCAAATTATGTTAGAACGTGGTTAGTAACTTGCACCCAAAAAATAAATATTGCTAACCACATTTTTTATATAATGCGAAAAGGTAGTTCAGGTAGTGGTATGTGTTAAGTAAAAAACGTGATTAACAATCACAGTTTTTAAAAAGTATGATTGCTAATCATGTTTTACTGTAGTTTGAGAATATAGTTTGTCCATACACTATTTGTTTAATTTTGAATAAAAGAACTGTAAAAGGGTTGAAGGCCTTCAAATTCAGGTCTGTCTGGATATCAATTTTACAGAATCTATTGCCACAATTAAGTTGTGAAGTTTCTTGTTAAACGTAAAGCTTTGCATGTGGTTCAGTATGTTAGATTTGAAAAACATAAGTTTGAATGCAACTTACGAAGAATTATTGTTACAATTTCATATCAGCATTGGTGTCATGGCTTGAATCACTACAACAAAACTAACTATTTACGGCATCATGGTTACGACATGCATTAAATGCATGTCGTAGTTAGTACATTCTACGGCATTTTTTTTTTGCAAGCCGTTAATGTTTTATCAATAACAGCATACATACCATGTAAGTCGTTGCTTCATATATTTATAGCATGCAAAAGTATGCCGTAAAAAATATATGTTTTTACGGCTTACAAAAATATGTCGTAAAATATTTGCATTTAAGACGACATACATTTCATGTTATAAAATATTATAACTTTACACGGCATACATTAACATGTCGTGAAAACTTCCACAAAAAAAAATAATAATAATAATCAGAATTTTTTTTATGGCATGCAAAAGCATGCCGTAAAAAATGTATATTTTCACAGCATACAAAAATATGTCATAAAATATTTGTACTTAAGATGACATACATTTCATGTCGTAAAATATTATAACTTTACACGGCATGCATTAGCATGTCGTGAAAACTTTTATTAAAAAAATTTCAATCCGATTTTTTTTTATTTAAAAAAGTTAACAATTTCCAACCAAGCTTCTCACCTTAAATTTTCCTAATTGAGGACAATATAAAAAATAATTTATACATTATTTTATAATTTAGTGTCTCTTTTAAGGGATAATCGCACCCAGTGGAATTTTGGGGAAAAAAAAATTATACATTCATGAAAAAGTTTATAATTTTAATGATTAATATTTATATGGCTTCTTACTAATTTGTAATTATTATTTTTTAAAATTACCTTGATTTGATATTTTTCTTTCTTTTAATAATTTATTTATTTTTTACTTTTTAGATGTGTCTAATCTGAATACAACTAAAAAATAAAATATTTGTTAAAAAAATAAAAAAATATAATATATATGAAATGTATTAAATTTTATATTTTTTTGAATTTAGTGATTTTGTTTTTAAAAAAAATTTAAAAGTAAATATATGTAAATTATTTGAATTCAAAAAGAAAAAAAAAATTATTTAAAATATTACAAATATTACAATAACTAAAACAAAACACTGAAAAACATTAGCCCCTTTCTCACTCACTCTCTGGTATCGATCTCAACCCTCTCTAAACCCTAATCTCTCTCAACCGATCGAATGAACCTTCTTCAGCCCCGTTTGATCTAATCTCAGAGAGAGAGAGAGATGGGGACGAGAGAGAAGGATAGAGATCTAGAACGTCTGATACCTGTTGGAGGACATGGGATCCTTGAGAATGGAGGCTCTAAATCATCATCATCTTCCTCTGCATCCCCTTTGCCCTCCTCTTCTCACCACTCCGGCAAAGAGGTCTCTTCACGCGCTCTCTCTCTCTCTCTCTCTTGCATACACACACATTATCACATGTATCTTCATTCAATTTTATATCAATTATTTCAATTCCTTTTCTTTATTTTTTATTTTATTAATCCGTTTCGTAATGTATGCATTTCTCATAATGTGGATGTAATTGTTCGCGATTCTAGTTGATGGATCAGTTATCAAGCTTTGGTCAGTTTTGATTCATCGATATTTATTGAAAGAGGTTATTGAATAGTTGATTTTATCAGGTCTTTAATTTATTTATTACGGAGAGAAAGATTGGGCATTTTCACTAAAAATATATATATTTTAATTAAGAAAAAGAAATGCTCCATGTAGTTGAACTCATTAGAATTCTTTACTATTACATTAGTGTTAGTTCTCATTGCTTGTATAAGCAATGTCAAGTCTTTCGCATGTTGAAAAACCAGCTGGTATTGAGAACTTTGCCATGTTCTCTGATTCTCGCTATGCTGTCATAATTTGATGAAATTTTATACAGTGATCAAAATATCCAAGTTATGCACATAGAATAAATTTGAATAGCTGAAATAAGTGATTCACAATAGCTGAAATCTTATTGAGAGTTGAGACTAGGTTTTGTCAGAAGAATGGTTCACAGGGATTCTTTTGTACATGGGCATATCCTCACAAGTGCTTAAAAATCTACGTACTACGATTGAAAGGACTTTTTCTCTTATTTTCTTGTGCAGGCATTTTACAAAGTATTTCGTAGCTGGGCTTCAAAAAAGTTTGTCAGGATGGTTAGTTCTCTGTTGCCTAAAATTCCATTTGATCTTATCATTTCATTCAAATTATCTTATAATTTTCAATTTTATGACCGAAATGATACTTTATTCTGCTTACGACTCTCCTCTTTTAGACTCCTCGTGGTTTGTTCTGCTAAAATATCTTTCTTTTTTTTGTTTATCGGTTTTACTTAATGAAAATATATTGATAGCTTAGATTAAAAACAATAAAGGATTAAGATTTAAATTAACAAAATTAAAAACTCAAGACTTTTGTTGCAAGGATCGAATTCGGGATCTTTTTTTGAAAATTTTCCATTGGTCAACATCCAACAAGGACGAAATCCATTTGAGAGAGATCCATTCATTCTAGCATCACATGCAAAACAAGTGTTCTATTTGAGGGATAATGATACATCTAGTTGGGAAGTTGTACTTAAAGCACCTTCAAGAGGCTTTCGTGATTTGGATATGTATGATGAAGATGCCTATAGGCCATCTGCACCTTTAGATGCATCTAGACTTGGTGCAAATACTAATGATGAAGATGAGCATTACGTGAGGATGGATTGTGAGGGTGTGGAAGTGTTGCATGATTAATGCGAAGTAGGAACATTTGATTTTCATATAACTGAATGCTTATTGGGCTTGACTAGTTCTCCTTTACTTGTCGTTCTTTTTATTTTTTCCTTTCTATATAATTTCACTAGCTATTTTCTTTGAAGTTAATATGAGTGAATATACTTGTAAGGTGAATATTGAGCTGTCTTTGAAATCAATATTATCAAGAATTTATTGTTTGGCTTATAAAGATTTATTGTTTGGCTTGTAAAGTTGTATGTATTGATGTTTGATTTGAAATTTGTGGTTTTTTAAATTTTATATTGGCCATACCGTTTGTGACCTGTGGATGGGTTGTCTTGTGCTTATCATTAGGAAATGTGCCTCTTATAATTTCTCGTAATGTTTTAATTTTTAATGTCTAATAAGCTTTCAGTATGCTATTTAGGGAAATGAGAATGAGACACATGAGTATTTAGGGAAATGAGAATGAGACACATGAGTATATTTCGTATTATGGCATCCATGTGGTTTTTTCAGATATCTTCCAGGGAGATTGTCGGTAACCAGGATTGCTTTTGTGCATATAAACCTTGTCTCATAAATTGTGATGAATTTTCATCATATTGAACCTTGATCTTTCTTCTGTCTTTGCAGCAATCATGTGGCATGCAGTTGTGTTGTTTTGAGTGATTGGGTCCTGAATGTGCTATTTTGCTTTTATGATCTAGTAGTGTAGTTGTGCTTCATTGTTCTGATATATTGCAACCAAAGTTATGTGCTGACATCTGTGCATTTTAAATTATTTTCCATTTGTTGTTAATAAGAAAACATCATTTATTAGATTAGAGAAGAGATCAATACAAGAAGTTAGAGTCTGTATGAGAAGCTTGTAAAACATATAAAAAGGCTGAAATAAGCATTCCCATCCTCAGAAGTCAGCCCTCTAAGTTAGATCTGTCATCTATATTATAGAACATAGATAGCAACTCCGTTCTTAACCAGATACCCACTCTTGAGGCAGAGAGGAGAAAAAGCAAGCTTCCGTGTTTGCCAATGGGTACAATTACGTTTATGACTTTTTTTTTGAAGTACCATGTTTCATAGATGCTTAGCCAGATTGCAATCCTGAAAATGGGCTTTCATTAAATGGTAAGATTAACCTTTAATTCCCCATCTAAAGATGAATAAAATTACCGCCAATCTGGAAAACCTCTGTTAGATACATAGTCCAATCTATTACTAATTTGGAAAACCTCTGTTAGATTTTCATTTGGACAAAGGAAAGCAACAGCTGATAATGACCATTAAAAAGAAAGATTAAGACCACACAATCTAAACAGTGCAGCAAAGCAGATGTCCAAACCAGACCAACAATTAACCATCCATAACAGACAACTCAAAATCATCCTGAAATCGTATATAGGTCTAATACTACTACAAAACCTGACTGGAACTAATTAAAATCCTGTTACACAAACACCAATTAAGCACCAAATGATAAAGAGCATATGTTGTTTTAACCACATTCCATCCGCTCACCACGCATCTTAACTCTTGGGTGAAGCTTTGGCAACCCCACCAGGCTGAACAGCAGTTGACCGGGGCTGACCATACCTAGTTTGTGGAGCGGGTGCATATCCACCGTAGCCATCCTGAGTATAACCTTGTTGATTATAGCCAGAAGCTGGTGGCTAACCATAACCATAACTGGTATTATCTGTAGGTACTGTGGTGCCAGCAGGGGCTTGCTGCTGCTGAGTCTGCTGGCTATAGTAATCGTAAGTGCCTCCCTGAGCCGTCTGCTGATTAGGTGCACCAGTTGTCTGGTCCCAACCAGTAGCATAACCACCCGATGCTGCTTGAGAAGGATAACCAGGGTATTGTGGCTGAGACATGTTGTACTGTGGGGTCGGACTAGGATATGCTCCAGGCTGCATGTAACCATAACCAGGTTGTTGCTGCATTGGAGGACCAGGAGGAGCCCAGCTAGTCGGTGGACGTGCTTGGTAACCTTGCTAAGAATATCCTCCACTCATTGATGGATTTCTAAGTCGATTCTGCACAAAATTGTTATTTCATATGAGCAATGTAAACCTGACATAATGTATTCCCAAAAATTTAGATAGTGGAAAAATGGATTACGCATATATATGGACAACAAGAAATGAACATGCCTAGAAATTAACAAAAACAACACATATATGATAGAGATTAATACCACAATTTAAGAATACACAATGCATAAGCATATTTGTATATCAAGAGGGGTTTGGGCGCCATAGTCAACCGCTATACCAAAAATAGTTACTATTACCATGCTGTCATAAATTTATCATCATATTAAACGATATCCCATAAACCAAAAATGTCCAATTATCTATTGGCTAAAACTAACACAATGTGAAGGAGCTATTAACCAAATAGTGTACAAACACCCTTTAACTAAAAAAGTGAGTACAAAGGAACATAGATATCATATTTTGTTGTTTTGACACCTTATTGATTATCATTTTCAGATATTGCTCTTTCAGTTGGTGCTAGTATCCATATTTTCTTTTGAACTTAGAATTAGCCAATGCCCAAAATCTGGTAGAGACTACTGTACATCTCTTGTAAATTGGTGAGGCAACTCATCATAGACGCCTCTTAATAATTTTGACCAGTTCTTGAATATTATGTGCAATTTACAGTGTTTACAAGTTTTGTGTGTGCATATTTTTCCTTGAGAGTTATTGGAACTACTTAAAGTTGTATGATACATGGTAGCTACTTTGTTTAGTTGAATCCTTTCTTTTAAGCCTGATTATTCATAATTTATTGTTGTTAAATTTTCTTATTAACAGTTGAATCTTGAAATTGTCAACTAGCAAGATGATTGGAGAGGTACTTTATTTTTCATTTAACATAAAATTGAATTTATAACCAATTGTTGTCCACATTATTTCTTATTTTTCCTTATGTATTGCACAGAGTTCAAAAAAATCTGAGAAAAGAATTAGAAAAGAGCGTGAAGCTATAATTGCTGCGACAATGGATGAAAGAAGAAATGCATCATTCAGAATTTTAGATGAGTGTTCTACTTCTCCACATATTGAATCACATGATATGGAAGGAGTTGTAGACTCCACTCAAGTACCAAAGAAGAAAACTAGGGGGGCATCAAAGTTAAAGATGCATGACAAAGGAAAATAGAAGTGTGATGAAATTGACTTCAATGAAAGGAATCAGCCTGTGGGACCTGAGTCAGTTAAACTTTGATGAAATTGATTTACAATTTGTAGTTATACTTTTTGGATGTTTAAAGTCGTATTTGGAGATTAGTGAATCTTATGATTTGGATATTTTTTTTGATTTGTATGTTTGAGATTGTTATCAGTTTGATATGATAGAAGTTGAGGATAAAAGTTAGTATGCAGGTTGTTTGGTGTATGGATATTAGATTTTTTTGCTTACTTCATAGTTGTTGCTTCTGCTTGGTTTGTAACAGGTTGCATTTTATAAGCTATTGTCTACATACGATTAGGCAAGGTCATGTTCCTATATATATATATATATTATATTAAAAATAACTTTTTACGGCATGCAAAATTATGCCGTGAAAAGTGTAATGATTTATGGCATGTAAGAAAATGTCGTAGAAGATTATATACGGCATACAAGGCATGTCATAAATATATTAAAAATGACCTTCTACGGCATACAAAATTATGTCGTGAAAAGTGTGATGATTTATGACATGCAAGAAAATGTCGTAAAATACTATATACGGCATACAAAGTATGTCATAAATATATTAAAAATAATCTTCTACGGCATGCAAAATTATGTCATGGAAAGTATGATGATTTCTGACATGATAAAAATGTCGTAAAAAGTTATATACGACATACAAAGTATGTCATTAATGTTTAATTTATTACTTTTTACAAATTTACCTGCATGCCGTAAATGATGCTTAAATTTCCACGGCATGTCATATAACAGCATTTGTGTGCATGCCGTGAAAGAGTTTTTACGGCATGCATTGCATGCCGTAAAAAGTCAATTTTGTTGTAGTGAATACTCGTGTTGATCTTTCTTTTTCTTTTTCTTTTTTGCTGTTAGACAGAGTATTTAGGAGTGACTGCTCCACAAAGGAGGTGTATGAGAAAGAAGCCAAGGACCTTGCTCTTTCAATTGTCAGTGGTATTAACTGTGAGTATTATTTCTCTTTGCTTCTCCATTTTTCCTGATATTGAATTTCACTTGAATTCCATTGACAATTTTCTTTATGTCAAATAATGGGCATAAATTTCAGCTACTGTTTTTGCATGCAGACAAACAAGCAGTGAGAAGACATTCACGATGATGGGAATTAATGAGTATGCCGTAGCAGATATATATTATTATATAGAGAAGGTAATTAAGAAACTACTAATATTCACTGTTTCTCACTACTTGATGTTCCTGCATTCTATTATAGTACTATGTTCCTTGGGCTTTCTCCTAAGAAGCACCAATACTTTTAAGAAGATGGTGTGTCCATGTCGAACACTGACACTCATTTAATACTTCCCAATGCGTGTTGGACCTGACATGCATTGGATATTTGAAGGACACACATAGCCACCACTTAGATATAGATGAAACACATTATAAGTTTAAAAGAAAAACAATATAGTTTTATGCCTATTAGCAAAACTTTAGGAATTAATGTTATGTTGCTTTTTTTTTAATTATATTCATATATATAATAAATGACATATAAAAACATATAAAACTATATATTTTGCATGTGTCACACATGTGTTGTCTTGCTTTTTTGAAAATTTTCAGCGCTGGCATGTATTTGTGTCATGTTGCATGTCTATGCTTATGCTTCTTAGGCTTCACCTGTTTGTTGTTTACATGTTTGTTTCATTTGCAGCACAATGAAAGAGAATTTCTTTTGAAGTTCTCTGCTATGGAGATTTACAATGAATCTGTCAGGGACCTCCTCAGCACAGATAGTACTCCACTTAGACTTCTAGATGATCCTGAGGTCAATTACTTTCTTGGTCAACTAAATAATTAGTATTTGATATTTTTCCATTATGCTTAATTCTTAGCTATTTCACAGAGAGGGACAGTTATTGAGAAACAGAGGAACCTCTCAGGGACTGGAATCATGTAATGGAACTCCTCTCCATCTGCGACGGTAAGATATTCTTTAGTCATCTGACTTTTACTAGATGATCGTGACTGCATATTCTAAATGTCTTGGTGCATTCATGAAGCTCAAAGACAAATTAGGGGAAACTGCCTTGAATGAAACAAGCTCCAGATCTCATCAAATAATCAGATTGGTAAGAATGCTGTTTTCTTGAATGATTGTTCTAAACATAGCTTATTTATTGTTCTTTCCATTCAATTGACTAATGGGTTTTTGCAGACAATTGAAAGTTCTGCTCGGCAATTTTTAGGCAAGGACAACTTAAGCACCCTTACAGCTGCTGTGGACTGGATCGTCAAGTGTTTGTTAGATTAATTTGGATGGCTATTAAGATGTTAATATATACCATGTTGAGCTATATTAATATTTTTTTGATACATTCTATGTAGAATTTTGTTGATCTTGGGGGGAGCGAGCGTACATCTCAGTCATTATCAACTGGCACCAGGCTAAAATCGGGTTGCCACATAAATCGTAGTTTACTAACCATGGGAACTGTTATCCGCAAGCTAAGGTTAGCTTGTTTTTCAATTTTTTTTTAATCATTTTGATAATGAAACTAACTTGAATTCATTGCTTGAAAAGTTACTGGTGCTATGGCCTATATGTATGAGAACTGAATTCTACACTTGATTATCCGATCCTTCAGATTTAGAAAGCTGTGACAGAGCTTTAGAGCTCCTGCGGTGAAGTTTTAAGGTGTGGCATTGCTAAACTAGCACAGTTCAGCAAAAACACTCACTTTGACCATAATGCTAAAATAGCATAATGTTATTTCCTGTCCAAAACTTAGCACAAGAAATAGCACAATGGTATTTTATACTACACTTTGACCATTTGGTTTTTTCAATAAAATTTACATCTATGCTATTCTATTATAGTCAATTTGGGCTTAGCCAAGTTCAATTTATTGAGCTCAGGCCAGGCTTGGGCAAACAAGATCGGGTTGGAGGTTGGGTTTGGGCTGGTCTCTCAACACAACTTGGGTTTGGCCTAAACAACCTCTCAACCTGACTGAACCTGCTCAAGTTGTACCACTAAACAAAAGCAATATTATCAAAATCTATAGAAGGCCTGCAAATAATAAAAACCAATAAAGTATATGCAATCCAGTTTTGAGTTATTTATTTGTTTCGTCCTTTTCGAATTTCCGCACCAAATGCGAAAAAGTTAGTGACACCTTGATGAGTTCAATGGGCTAATGATCAGATTCAGAGCATTTAGACAAGCAGAAACTAATTTGATGAATAATATCAATATGATGGGAAAAATGAAGACCAAGTAAGTTCACCGAGTGCATCACAATCTGTGAAGCAAGATTGTCAGTAGGATACCAATGCTCCATAAACTCCAATGTCCTGTCTAATCCACACATTTACATCTAGAGGCTGACACTCCAACATTTGGCAACCGCCAAGTTAAATGCAATGATGTAATGAAATAATTTCCACATGAACATATTTTAATAGGAATTTCCTTCCACAATTAGTTACAAAATGTACTATGTGGTGGAACCTTGAGAATAAATACCCTCATGAGCAGAGTCAATTAAGAATGCCCATCATTTGGACCAACTCAAAATAATTAGGTCTTCAGAAGATAGGAGATGTTCCACTACATTTATGGTCCATCATTCATGATCGTTTACTGTGGTTCAACGCATGGTAAATTATGAACTTTTGTTGTCAATACTAGCACCATCTCCGAGCCAACTATCCTGAAGAAGTATACACAACATATATTAAGAAGGTATGTGGTATCTTCTGTGAAAGGTTTAGCTTCTAAAAAGCCTCCTCCAAATATGAGAATGAAAATGTATGGGGAACACAAGAATGAGGATGAATTCCATGACAATATTTAGCTATTAAGAAATTCGCCCACAGTCACGTATTACATTGACGTTTTCTCCACAACTTGATGCTCAAAGCTAGCACATGGAAGGATTGTGAAAGTCCAAACCTCCCTCTGTAACAATAAGGTGTAAAGAGACGATAATTCAATCCAATGGTACGTAGGAAAAATCATTTTCTAGTTGTCAAGGATTGCATTCATCTATGTTGTGAAAACTATGAGTTGCCTTACTGCTTGGCTTGAACAACAAAGAGAACTGAAACAAAGCTAAACACTCCTTTCACTGAACCATGGACTTTATAATCTTTTTTTTCCTATTGATGGTCTTAATAGGAGCAGGAGTCAAATGAATTGTTTTAAAGCAAAAAACTGACTACTTGAATTATCTTCATCAGATTAACTCAAACTTGATTCTGACCATCATCATTTAGGCCATGATTTTCAAATTTGTTGACTGGTAAACCAGAGAATAATAGAAAATACCCATAATCTAAATGATAGTTAAAACGCCAAAAATTTATGAAGTTTTTCTTTGTTTGTTTTGCAGCTCTGTTTCACTAATCACTTATATCAACCAGGTGCTAGTAATGGTCAGTTGTTTATTTTATTAAGACAATGCAGTTTTCAGGATCATACGTCCAATCACTTGGTCGTGCTGTTTTACATTCTCTCATATTGCTATCAACATTTTTGGCTAGTACACTCCTTTGGGTAATCATGATGATCTTATTACATCAAAGATTTGTTGTTGTGGTCTTTTTAAATCAACCATAATGGTTGAATTCTCAGGAATTTTATGCCTTTAATCCTTTTACCTGCTTTTTCTTTTTCTTGTCTGTGTTTTTTTTTTTTTTTGGTTTGACTGTATGATGTTTCATCCTGAACATTACCATTTGTTGATTGCAAGTTTTGTTATCATTTGTGTTGTCCTATCATTGGGTGCAGCAAAGGAAGAAATGAGTGTCACGACCCCATTCCGCCCCTAATAGAATGGTGTCATGATGGCCAATAATCCGAGATTACCAAAGGCCAACTTGCAAAGATTCACACACAATCAGAGTATAAATATATGGGGCCTACATGTGCGGAAGCAAATTTAAATCTAAGTAGTCCATAAGAGCTGTGCATAGATCAAATGAAATGACATACATCTTAATATGGTTTACAACTTGGATACAAGTAAAACAAAGTACATGTTACATCTTGATCAAAAGGCTTCTCAAGCTGACATATACAAAATACAATGAAATACAAGCCAAGAAGCATAATCTTCAAGATGATACAAAACATGAATCCAAAACATCTTGCAAAACACATCTAGGCGTCATCGCCTTCTTGCTCGTCACCTACATATATATAAGGAGAGGGTGAGCTTAGATACTCAGTGAATGATATTAGTAATAAAGGTTTGCATGAATGATATACAAGATCTTTATCAAAACAATACATAGCATATCCAGTACAAAATCAAAGGATGAACCAAGTTCATCTATCAAATCTTTCAAGCTTCAAGGGATGCTTACTAGCATCAATAATACAAGGGATGACATTAAACAAAGGTGCTACAAAAGCTTAGAGTCCTCTAGCACGTAAGGACTTGTGCTACAAAAGCTTAGAGTCCCCTAGCACGTATGGACTTGTGCTACAAAAGTTTAGAGTCCCCTAGCACGTACGGACTTTCCAAGAATGTCATCCAAAACAAAGCTAATACTTGATACACAAAATAGGGATAATCATTCATACTTAACAAATACTTTTCCAAAACAAAGCAAAGCAACGCTTTATCAAAACGTTATAATATAGCTTTATTAAAAATACCACTCACATAGCTCTTCGGGTGTAGGGCTTAGGGCAAGAATCCAAGACCTACAATCACATAGCAAGGTCTACTGAATGCACTTTACTAAGGCAAGAAGAGATACTCAAAGATGGATATGAAATGCATTCTCAAAACAAGCTTTACATGCATGCAAATGATCTCGGCATTCTTTTCCAAAAACCAAGTCAAGACAAGGTAAAACATGCTGGGAATCAAACACTGTTTTTCATCTCGGGAAAACATACTGGGTACTAACCAGGTCTTGGCCGAGGTCCCACACCTCCTTGCCGAGGTGCGGTCCCGATGGCCACATTCAAGAAAGTGAAGTCGGGAAAATCTGGGTTTCCCTTCGAAGAACATAAAGAACATGAGCATGGAGAAGATGAAGAAGATGAATGCCAAAATCATAACTTGTTATTACAAAAATCTGGGATTTCATGCTACGAGTTCAAAAACATGGACCTTGGTACCCATACTTGGAGATCTTATGAAAACAAACACGAGAACAAGGATCATGATGCAAACTTTCGGATCAAACAAGGCTTTTCTTCAAGAACACATGAATATCACTCTCTTTCTAAAACCAAACTTTAAATCAATGCATGGCTTGCAAATCAGGCTCGATCATGCAATGCAGGTAGATGAATAATAAGAAAACGAGAGTAGATTAAGATTCTAACCTCAAGACACGAATCTAACGGCTCAAGGTGTGAAGATCAAGCTTGGAAATCTACCTCTCCCTCAAGAAGAGAATGAGAGTTGTTAGGTTTTTATTTTTGGCAACCCCGTTTAACAAAACTCCTTTGAGTTGTAATTTTATTCGCATTTTTATTTCAGTAAGGTTATGAGTTTATTAGATACGAATCCAACCCGAATCGAGCCTTGCAAAGAAGTTTATGATGCTAATGCTTTCAAAATTGCCACTTCGCTGATTATGACGGGGTCAGCTCGTGGCCCGAAGCAAAATGCAAAAATGCATTCAAAGTTGCCTGCCCGTTCATGTTATACTTTTCAAGTTTTTCCAGTTTTGGCCTTCCCGCTCGAGCGGGGAACAGGACGCTCGAGCGGGGTTTGCAAGCTCACAGCATCTCTGTTTCGCCTGAAAAAGTACTGGATGGTGTGATTCCCCGCTCGAGCGGGGAAACGGACGCTCGAGCGGGGAGCCTATATGAAATCACAAAATATGAAGTCTCCGCTCGAGCGGACTGCGCGATCCTAGATTTCCAGATTCATTAAGGAGTTGGTTTTCTTCTGAAATTAGGATTGCTTTGGTTTTCTATAAATAGTTGGTTTTCTCCCAACACTAGAGGAACCTCACCAGATCTTCTTTTTGGATCTTAAGGTTTATATCTGGAGATATTTTGCTAGTTTCTTTGATGTTTTTATTGAGTATTCAACTCATGGTTTAAAGAGAGTACATCAAAGGTTTGGTTTGTTATACACAAAAGAGAGAGTTGTTCTTCGGTGGATTCTGAAGAATTCGAGCCTGAAGCTTCGGTGGATTCTGGAGTGGCTCATTGGAAAGACAATTCCGAGGTGAAGACGGGTTGGAAGAGGCACATAGAGGTTGGTTCAATTAGGCATTGTGGATTCGCTAGGTAATTGAGAGTATACCTGTGTAATTCCTTTATATCTTCTTAGTGGATTGTTTTGTGGCTGTTACCCGTAGTTTTTTTTATCACAGTTGGAGGTGTCCAATTGTGGTTTTTCCACGTAAAAATCGTTGTGTCGATTTGTCTTGATTGTTTGATTGAGATTGTTTTTTACTGCTTATTATTGATACATAATCACAAATCAACATCTAGGGTTTCTAGATTTTTCAAGAGTGCCTTGTACTTCACAAAACAAAACAAAGCAAAATAAAGAAGAAAAGTACATGAATATATATATATATATATATATTTTAGATGTTAATCCATGACAATATATGCAACTATGCAAGTATGTCCTTAACCTGTAAATGCATTTAGTGGAGGGAAACAAAGATTTCAAATTATGGTAGTTGAGCAATCAGTTTCATTACATTGTCATTTACACATAGCACATACCCTAAACTTCCAACCTATAAGCATCATCTCCAACTCCATCTTCTTCAAATTTAAAGAAAAAAAGGCTAGAAAAGTAATTAAGATCAAAACAAAAAAATACACAATTAAGTGATCGGCGTTGGCGGCGTCTCCCACATATCAAACACATTCTTCTCACTATGACGAGCAAAAAGCCTATCACCACCAACCGAAAAATCACAAATTGAACCACCATAACTCGGGCAAAACCTCGATGTTAACACCCAATCTGGACCACAAAACACTGAAATACTATCATTCATCGACGAAAAAAGCTGCCTATCGTGCAATGCGAGTTTTGGGTAACACGGTTCCTCAGGCATCTTCCCTTTCATCAACCGGCTCCTCGAGCACCACCTCACACTTCCACCACTACTCCTCAAGTCCATGAACCCCAAATCCTCGTACTTATTCACCATGCATATCGATCCGGCCTCCTCCATTCCTATGGCGTCCCGGACCCGCCTTTCATCCGTTGCCGGAGCTCCAACGTCAGACCAAGACCATACCATACTTTTATCCCTAAAATCCAACAGACTAATGTAACAATTCTCGTTCCTAGGAAACAGAGTTGCAACTAACAAACAGTTAGTGCCATGTAAAAATTGCAGGCTATCAGCCTCACCAAGTGACCACCCAATTGGCTCATAGTAAAAATCAATCTGTTTTCCAATGATTTGGTCCCAAACACCAATCCCATACTCTTTGCTCCTACCTTTACAACTACTAAAAGTCTTGTAATCTGAGCTAAAACTCAAAGCACCAGCTGTGTAGCTTTTCACTTGATCATCATGAGTGACTTGAAATCTATGTCTGAGCTCCCCTGTTCCTGCACTAAACAGACCCATCCAGCCACCGCCACGGCCTAACCGCTCAAACGCGGTGACCACAGGCCCGGTCCTGAGATTTTCGGGGCCCAAAGCTAATAATCAACTATTAAATTTCTGGGGCCCTTCACATTTTTTTTTTTTAAAATTCTTCATTATTCAAGTCTTCAACTGATTGTTCTGTTTGTTTGTCACTCGTAAAGAATTTATCAATAGCTCTTCTTTGACACTCAACTAATTTTTCAACTCTTTGCTTCTTTTTTGTTTTTGCGAATTCAGACGGATAATTTCTTTTAAGAGTCATGATGAGCTGATGTCAAAGTATTTTTTTAGATCAAAATTCAAAAAAAGAACACCACCACTTAACAAAACACAAAACTTTTAAATTATGTGATGTGAACTATTAAACTTAAACAAATTCTTCTTGATGATATAAATACCAATATTATAATAGCAATTAATTGTGCAAAAGACAAGACAAATATTTAATTAATTGAATAGAAAAAAATATATTTACCTGTACTTGCTGTGTTGAGATCAAAATATTTTTTTAGATCAAAATTCAAAACAAGAGTATCACCACTTAACAAAACACAAAACTTTTAAATTATAAGATGTGAACTATTAAACTTAAACAAATTATTCTTGATGATGTAAATACCAATATTATAGTAGCAATTAATTGTGCAAAAGACAAGAAAAATATTTAATTAATTGAATAGAAAAAAAAATATTTACCCGTGCTTGCTGTGCTGAGATCAAAATATTTTTATAGATCAAAATTCAAAACAAGAGCACCACCACTTAACAAAACACAAAACTTTTAAATTATGTGATGTGAACTATTAAACTTAAATAAATTCTTCTTAATTATATAAACACTAATATTATAATAACAATTAATTGTGCAAAAGACAAAATAAATATTTAATTAATTGAATAAGAAAAAAAAAATAAAAATTACCTGTGCTTGTTGCTTCGTCCGTGTGTGTTGCTGCTTTGTTGAATCGTTGCTTTGCTTTGTTAGCTTGGTGGGCTGCTGGTGTGTATAATAATCATAATTGATTATTAAATCAATATGTATATTCTATACCAAGAAAGGCTTGGGTTGCTGGTGCATGCTATCAAACAAAAAGGGGCCTTTCAAATTGTTGGGCTGGGCCTTAACATTTGGCCTTTTAATGGGTCAAAAAAATTAGATTAGTTTGGGCCTTTTTTTAATTTGTTTTGGACTTAAAACCTACCTCATATATTATATTAACTTATAATAGAAGGGGCCCCTATTTTGGGCCTATTTCGAGGGGCCCTAAGCCATAGCCTTGTGGGCCTATGGCCAGGGCCGGGCCTGGGTGACCACGACAGTCTCTGAATCGATCCAACCGACATCATTAACTCTCTGGTAGTCAAGATTGATTGGGGGGTGCTCTTCTAGCATCCAATCATAGACATGTACCATACTACCATGTACTACACAACACCCGCCATCCGGGCCGGCCCGGATGGCGGTGCCGTCACCAGGTGCTTGGCCTGTCACGGTCTGTGAAAACCGGAGCCTGTTTCCATCGAATTGGCCCCATTTTGCGGTCCGGATATGGTCGAGGAGGCCGTAAAACAGGGCTTCTCTGTGGAGGAGCTTTTCAAGGATGTTGGAGATACAGAGCTCCCCTGTTCTGAGTAGGTCTAGGAGGACAACAAAGCAATCTGGGTTTTGATCGATGAAGTATTCATCAAAATTGTGGGTTTGGAGGTTCCAATTCTCGTCGAACATTGCGCTGAAGAGGGAATTTCGGCCGGCATTGGCAAGTGTTGTTGCTGTGGTTTCGAAGATCTTGCCTCCAACATTGAATTTGACTGTGTTTTTTTGAATTCCCATGGCTCAATTGCCAACAAGTTAGGCAGATCAAGATGGGAATTTTAAGTTGGGAGGCTAAGAGAAACAGGAAGAGTCCACTTGTGGAGAAAATTATTTGTTTTTCCTGGAAAGTGTGAGAAAATAGTTGGGTTGTGAAAGGAGCTGAATTTAATGAAATGGGTTTGAAAATTTGAAATTGAACCGGGAGACTTTAAAGAAAGGAAGGGGTAATTAAAACAATCAGAATAAAATTGTGAGAGAGAGAAAGAGAGCAGAATTAAATGCTACAACAAGACTGATAAGAGCAGATTTTTATACAAACAGGTGAAGAATTTGATGTGTTCTTGTTGCAAAAAAAGCCAAAAACACCATTGGAAAGGCCTGAGAGATGGATCGGATGCAGAGGCAATTTGATAGAAATCAGAGGAAAATGAGATATGGGTATTGAAGGATGAAGGGTTTGGGAGGTGGGTTTTTATTCTTGAGGGATTTGGTGAAAAGGAATTGGAGAATTTGGAGCAGTTGAATTTTCAAAACAACAATTGATGACTCTGTTTTTTGTCCTCTCACCTTCCCTCTCTTCATCCTTTGCCTTTTCCATCTCTCTCTTCTTGGTCTTGCTCTGGCCTGGACATAACATAGCTTTTAAAAATGGGTTTGGCTTCTGTCCAGTCCTTAATCGAATTGAACCGTGCTGTTGGGCCTGTGGAGGTCTACCACATGTTTCGTTTTGATAATCTGAACCGTTCAATGTGTAGAAAGTACTATAAATTTACAAACAATCACGTTAATCAGATATCGGTAGCTATGTGATTAAATCAGTTTTGTATAAAAAAAATGGACGGTTAATAAATTAACGGTTGACAAAAATCTGTTTTGATCACATAATTATCGATATCCGATCAATGTGATTTTTTATAAGCTTATAGTACTCAACGAGTTCTACACATTGACGGTTTAAATTATCAAAAAAGGACCCGTAGCAAGCCCCCATAGGCCCAACAACACGGTCTAGTTCGATTAAAGACTGAACAGAAGCCAAAACCTTTAAAAATCAATGCTGTATGGTGGGGTCCACTTTAGCAATTCATAGTCCTCTATGTTTGGATGGGATGATTCTCCTCTCAAATTCAGCTCTCGTTTGCGACGTTGGCTATTTTTATTTTCGGTAAATTATAAACAAATCTTTTGAGGTTTATTTAAATTATAAATTATTTTTTGTGATTTTAAAAATTATATTATGTCTCTTAAAGTTTTTAATTTCATAATAAATAAATAACTTTATTAATAAATTAATAATTTTTAATAATGTTAAAATTTTATTTCAATTAATAATTCAGATAATTTTATTACTATATAGGTGAACGGTTAGAAATTTTACTTTTTCAATTAATTCTGTTAAATAAAAAATTCTGACAAAGAAGTACTCCTAATTTTCCAAATTTAAGCAAATCTCATGGGGTGTATTTACAATATACCCTTTTATTTTTAACTATTTTAATATATTAAAATATTTATATTTAAATCGTTTTGTAAATTTTAGCCAAAAAAATGCCTAAAGTTGGCTTCTCAAACAGCGCCTCACTTAAAAATTCATATTAATTTTATAATGAAAAAACTAGTGAAACATCTTTCTCCAACTTTAAGTAGTATGAGAGATTTAATATATGTATTTTTTATTAGTTAAAGTCCGTCGATAAAATTTTTTAGTGATCATACCAAAGAAATTTTAAAATTTCTTTATGTCGGAGCGAAATTTCACTATGTCGAGTTTTCTCTGTGCAAATATTGAAGGATCCCAACTATTATGAAAATATTATATATCATTTACTTTATAAAATCTTAATATTAGGAATCTTAAAAAAAATTCTCCTATTATCTAATTATATTTATTATTTTAAAATAAATATTTTTGTTTTAAATTATACTTCACTTCTATTTTTATTTTTAGAGTTTATTTCTCTTTGTACTTTTAAACTACCATCAAATTATCTATTTAATTCATAAACTATCAATATATAAATCAAAATCTACTTGCTTTCTAAACTATCAATTAAACCTATTAAATTCCTAAAGTAATAAATTCAAACTTATTTAGTCTCTTAAATGATTACAAAAATTAAATATCAGTACAAGTATTATAAATTAGTAAAAGACACTACCTAATAAAGATTGGGACAATTATCTAAAAAACTCAAGGTTTGAGCCTTCAAGCAAAATAAATTATGAATTTTTAATTTGATTAATTTAAATTTTAATCTTTTGATTTCTTTTCAATTTAAACTATTTTTCTATTTTTGTCAAGTAAAATTGACAGAAAAATAGTGGTTTAATCATTAAACTCGATGTAGGTATTCATAAAATGTCTAAAATATTCATTGAGTTTAATAACTAAAATGCTTCTCTTTTTTTTCCATCAACTTTACTTAATGAAACTAGGAAAATGGTTTAGATTGAAAACAAATTAAATTTAGGATTTAAATGACAAAATTAAAAACTCAGGGTTTATTTTGTTATAAGGTTCAAACTCATATTTTTTTTTTTTTGTAATTTCTCCATAAAGATTTTATTCTAGAAAATCTTAAATTTCTATTTTATTTCTAAAAGATGTTTTATTTTGCTGTGTATTTAAATTAGTAGTAGAACTCTGATTTCTTAGCATTACTAATAAAATTATACGAGTATTAGATAAACTGAAGAAGTAATATTAGATAATTTAAAGAATTAATTACCTAAAAGTCCTATTTATAAATGTTATAGTAGTTTAGATCCTATTTAAGATTTTTTGAACCAATAAGTACTATTAAGTAAAACTGAGAATATTATCAGTTTTTTTTTCAATTTTTAAAACTTACAACATTATCAATTATGCATAGTAATATTCTAGATAATTGTTTCACTAAGTGATAAAAAAAATAGTGCAAGAGAGATTAAACGTTTTTACCTTTTTACTTATTGGTTTGATTCAACTATTCAATGAAACCGAGAATATTATCAATTTTTTTTCAGTTTTAAAACTGAGAATATTATTAGTTTTTTTCATTTTTAATTTTTTTTATTTTTAGTTTTACATGTTAATGTTCCATCATCATGCTCCTTTATAGACACAAGATTTTTTGTTTTGCACAAAAAAAATAATTCAATTTTTTCAAAAAAAAAAATTATTAATTTTTTTTTTGCACATAATTTTTTTTTTTTTTTTTTAGTTTTTTCAATTTGAAAGTTAACAACCCTCGTTACCGATTACTGATTAATCACTGACCACTGAATTATATACTGATTGCTGCTAGATTGAATTGATAATGACTGATAATGGAATTAACTGAAGTACTGAATAAACCGATTGAAATTGAAACTGAAATTGAATAAGTTTAGTTATTGAATTGTATATTGCATCTGTTTGATTGATTGATTATCTGTTTGAGTTTATGTGTTTAAACTGCTAATTGAAGGCCTTATCGGCGGCCGAAGTAGAAACCGTTTAGTGTTCCATGATCAGTAGAATATTTCTGATTTAATGGTATATTTATCTGAAAATTGATTAGAAATGATTAAATTAGAATTAAATGAATTAATTGTCAAGTTTGACTTAATTACAATTATGCCATTGAGTGGCCTTGTTTAATCTTGTCATTTGAGGCCTTGTTTGCACTTAATCAAAACATTTCCCTCAGCCATTTTGAGTGTATAGCCGACCAAAGAAGAGAGCTAGTGTGAGAGAGTGATTTCATTTGATGTATTGGCTCACTCTTGAAGAATTGCTAGAAGAATTGAAGGATTGGTAACATAGATTACTAGATTGAGCTTTCAAGACTTGTAATTGACACTCTAGGTAAGGAAATCATCATCTTCTTGTAGTCTTTAAGCTTCATCTTGCATGGTTCATGTCCCATTGTAGGATTAAACCATGATTTAGTGCTAAGAGGTTGGATTATGCTTGAATTCATGCATGCATGCCCATTTTGGTGATTTTTGAAGTTGAATTCATGATGGATTGTACATGCATGCTCATGTTTCTATCAAAGTTCATGTTTTCAGTTGTTTACCAACTATTGAGCTCATTAGAGCAAGATTTGAAGCTTGAATTTGGGTTAAAACTCATGCATTGCATGTTTTGAAATTGCTCTTGAAAATGGGTTTGAAAAATGGTTTTAATTGACTCACCTTTGGCCCTTGCATGTGTGGATTGGCTTTTGAAACTTGTTTTATATTGAATGTAGATGTATTTTCCAGAATTTGGGCCTAAGAGGTTGAGTATCGAGTTGTGAATGCTTGGTTTGAGCTTGGAAGGCAAATCTGGAAATCCCAGATTTGGCTTCTTCGCTCGAGCGAAGGATTCCTCGCTCGAGCGAGCCCTTTGGTTTTGCAAGCTCGCTCGAGCGAGAATCGAGCGTGGTATCGCGCGTAAAAATCGAGCAACCAGTACTTTTACTGTTCATCAGACCGCTCGAGCGAATGATTGTTCGCTCGAGCGAAGCCTTTGATTTTGGAAGCTCGCTCGAGCGAAGGAAGGCTCGCTCGAGCGAAGTGCCTATTTTCAGCAACTTTTGAAAAATGCCTTCCAACTGTAATTTTGCATCCTCATCCCATCCTAGGCATTCTTAGGCCTAGTTTAAGGCATCTTAATGAGGATTTAGACATAGAACCACACCGAGGAGAAATTTAAGGATTTAATTATCGTCCTCCCCGACTGTGAAACTTAGTGTATGTTCTATTTGTTAACTGTTTAGGGTTGGCTCTCGGGGACGCGCTCTAGCTGCTATTAGCCCAATCACTGTGAGTAACAACTGTGTAAAGATATGTCCAAAAATGATTATCTTCTTAACTGTTTACTTTATTGAACTGCTTACCTTAGTGAACTGTCTATCTTATCGAACTGTTTACTGAACTGGTTACTGAATTGACACCGTTTACTGAATTGATACTGTTTACTGAACTAAACTGTTTACTGAATTGACACTGCTTACTGAATTGAACTGTCCACTGAACTGATACTGTATACTAAATGAACGTATGAGTTATATTTGGAACTGTACTATGGCATCCTTGGCACCTACTGTTTACTGATTTGGAGCAAAGTGCTACACTGGGAGCCACCTCTAGAATCTACGGAGCTAAGTGCTACAGTGGGAGCCACCTCTTGAATCCACATACTGTGACAGAGAGATCTCTGTCGGTTCCCAAGTTTGGAACCACTACTGTTTACTGTTGTGATGGCCACTCGGTATTACCGATATGGAGCAAAGTGCTACACTGGGAGCCACCTCTAGAATCTACGGAGCTAAGTGCTACAGTGGGAGCCACCTCTTGAATCCACAAGTACTGTACTGTTCTCTGAATTGGTACTGTTACTGCTACTGTTACTGTACTGCTACTGATGGCCATCATTTACTGTTTGGTCTGTTAAGACCCGGTCTTTTAAGACCTACCGTTTACTGTACTGTTACGCCAAGGGATGTACCACATATCACTATTTTAACTGAATGACTGTTATGGCTGACATATGAGCCACAAACTGAATGACTGATAAACTGACTGAAATGACTGGTTTTAATACTGAAAGGACATTTATTCTTAACCCCTTTACGCATTATATTATTCACTGGGCTTTAGCTCACTGCTCATATATATGTAGGTGTACAGGCACCAGACTACAGCTAGGAGCGTCAGGCAAGCTTTAGTTTTGTCAAGCCAACCACTGTGCCTCACTGCGAGGTTCCGAGCGTAATCAAGCTTAGACTGCTTTTGGGTGTCTTAGCTTCACCCAACTGTCATTGTACTGTATAGACTGTTACTGTACTGTATGGACCGATAACACTGTACTGCACTGTTTACTGTAATGTTAATAGGGATTAGGTCCCTGTACTGAATGTTTGTAAATGTTATGCATACGGTTCTGTACCGAAAGTATAAATGTAAGAAAAATCTTTTTGCATACAGACTGTCACAGCTCATTGGACATTGTTTATTTACTGTATTGGCTTCCGCCATGCCCCTGTACTCTGTATTACTGTCCTACTGTTAAGCAGGCCTTCGGTAATCTCGGATTACTGGCCGGTTACGGTGCTAAACCCATAGGGGCGGGTCTGGGTCGTGACAAAAGTTGATGTTTTAAAGTTTTGAAAATCAAAATAAATGTCAAATCATCATGTTCCTTTATATATAATCATAAAATATGAACAATAATTGTTTGAAGGGTAAATTCAACTATTAAAAATTTAATAGGACTTCAAAATCTAAAAAATCTTAGTTAGGACTTAATAGATTATAAGTTCATAATTAGGACTTGTGTGTAAATGTCCCTAAATTAAATAATAACATTTCGCTACAAATAATAACAGAACAAAATAAAACATTAATTTATTTATAAAAAGAACTTAACAAAGATTTTAAAGACTATTAATTAGAAATTATAAACGAAATCCGACATATAATACTAAATAATGCCAAGCAAGTAGTCATTGTAGAAAATAAGTAAGAAAATACTATAGATAATTACCTTACCCCTATAAAAGAAATTCACCAGAAGAATTGAGGTCCGCTTTTCAAAGACAAAAAATTAAAAAAAAATAATAGCAATAATAATAATAATGATATTAAGATTCTTAACTATGTAAGGTCTTTTACTAATTTATAATAATTATGAGTTGAACTAATACACTAGCTTAAACTGGTCTACTAATAAACTCAACTTAAAAAATCAAACCTCATTCCACTAACTTGAACTGGTCTATTAAATTTAGAGTTGCAAATGAGCCAAATTGAGCTCAACTTTTGAGTGTTCAAGCTCTTAAATAATCCAGTTCAAGCTCGGCTCATCAAATATTTGAAAAATTTAAGCTCGGCTCAAGCCAGTTGGAATATAAATGATTCGAGTTTAAGCTTGCGCTTAAACTTGAAAAAAAAATTAAACTTATCAATTTACTTAATAAGATTATATATACATATATATAAGCAAAATATACAAGACTATTAATAATAAATTTCATCAATCAAATATATAAATTTATACAAATACTAAACACAAATATAAAAATAAAATAGATTAATGAAAATTTACCTGATATATTATTACTAATAAATACAAATTTATTTTCTTTATGTTCACAAGCCTTATCGAGCCAAGTTTAAGGCTACTCGAGCTCAATCGAGCCGACACTACAACATATAAGAGTTTTAGAGACCAAATTTTTTGGTCTCTAAAAATAAAAATTTTGTTGCAAAAGACATTTAGGGATCAATTTCTATCGTCGTGAGGATAGTTGCTAAACAATCGTCTTGAAAGTAAAAAAAAAAAAAACTTTTAGCGACAAAATTTTGGAAATGTCACTAATAAATACACTTTTAGGGACTACACTTTTTGCAACAAAAATATTTGATCCCTCAAAATAATTTTATCCCTAAATTTTAGTCTCTTAATTTTTTGTAGTGCGAGTTTAAACTATTTATAAATAGTTTAATTGGTTTGAATCCTAATTAAATATGGCCCAAAGACAATATTATAAATGTCACTTATTCTTATGTGACTTATAAATGATTTAAAATAAAAATAAAAAATGTAATGGTTCTTGGGCAGGCAATTAATGTGTTTCATCAATCAAGCGAGAAATTATTTAATATTCTTAAAGCAAATTTAAGTAATATTCTTAATTAATAGTTATTAATTCAAATTATAGGCTCTTCCCCACTTTTATATTACAATTTAAAATGGGAAAAAAAATGTAAAATGTTAATCCATAAACAGAATGGTCAATAGAATGAAATATTACTTCAAAAATACGGAATAATAAAAGGAGTCCTATAGTGTGTTGTTTGTATTTTCAATGTATTTTAATTTATTTTGAAACTGCTACTCACAGTCTTTTAAGATATGGTTTAATTTAATTTAATTTTTATTTTTTTAAAAGCCCTTCAAATCATTATTACCAATTAGGGTTTGTAATCAACCTCAGATCATGATAGTATACATACACATCAAATATTGCATCCCACTTAGTGTGCTGTTGATCTTAATCTTTTTTGGTGTTTGTTGCCCATCTTTGGATGATTCTTTGGGGTTGTTTGTTTTGTTTCAACAGGGGTGCTTGGAATAGGGGACAAAATAGAGTAGAAGGAGGTCGGTTATGGACCGGAATAGAGGATGTTGAAATCTGGTTAGGATTTTCATTCGGGCGCTCCTTTGCGAGTGGGAGTTTGAGGGATGAACTCTGGTTCGGATCTATGGAGATGCTTCAGTGCTTTGCTTGGGGGGAAACATGGGTTTTGAAGTCGATCCAGATCTAAGATCTCATTCGAGCGCTTCTTTTTGAGTGGGAGTTTGAGGGGTGAACTTCATCCAGATGTATGGAGGGGCCTTGGTGGTTGTTTGATGTTTTGGGTTGCCAACTTTGGAGCTTCTGCAGTTGGTGTGTTCGGAGTTGGGATCGGAAAAGATGTGTCCGAACCTGCAATTGGAGATGGCTGTGGTAGTAGGTTTTGCTCGTCCTCGGGTGTGTTCGGTTACTGTGAGTGTTTGGAGTTTTGAATCGGAATAGAAGTGTTCCGACCGTGGAAGTGGAGATGGGTGTTTAACGAGGGTCTTGGTAGGCACCACCGGTAGAGAGAGGATGTGAGTTGAGGTACAAAATTGAGTTAAAGGCAGTTCTGCGAGCAAGAGAGTCTAGTGATCAATTCAGTTTAAGTCTTGGTTAGACAGTAGTCTGCTTGTTTACACCCAAGTTTTGTTAGTGCTTTTGTTTTGTTCTGGGCCCCTTGTGATCTGTTGCAGTAAATGAGAGTTTATAGGAACTCTAGTGTACAAAATGGTTCCCTTTTTGGTGCTTCAAGTACGTAATGGTTGATGATTGGATGCTTAGCTTACTAATTTTACTTGCTGCCTTTTTCCTTATATTTGGGTTGAATAGAGGAGTTGTTCCAGCAGCAAAGGCGAATGGTGTTGGCTCGGTCAAGGGAGTTTTCCAGCCTTAGAGCTGTTGGCTATGAGTTTTCCGGCCATGGATCATTCTCGGCCGTGGGTCTTGGCAGTGGGTGTTTAACGGGGGGGTCTTGGCAATGGTGCTCTTTCCAAGCAGAATAGGCGTGGGTCTTGGAAAAGAATAGGTGTGGGTGGTGTGGGCATTGGGAGTGCAGCAGAATAGTGAGAAATGGTTTTTTCCCCGAAATTTCCCCCCCGAATAGCCCGAAATTTAGAAGAGAGAGAGAGAGAAGAGGGGAAGAGGAGGAGCTCCGCCCGCCGTCGCCTCCGCCCGATCGTCGTTCGTCGTTGCCTGATCGTCGCCAGCCGTTGCCTCGTCGCAGCCCCACCGTCGCCGTCGCCTCCGCCTCTGTCTCGCAGCCCCTGCCTCTACCTCTGCCTCTGCCTCTGCCCCTTGCCTCTGCCTCCGCCCCCCGCCCCCGCCTCTACCCTCACCCCCCGCCTCTGCCTCCAGCCAAATTTTGTTGGCCCCCTCCAGTCCTTCTTCTTCCTCCTCCTTCTTCTTTCTTCTCTTCTTCTTCTTTCTTCTTCTGAAAAAAAAAAAAATCAAAGCGACGAAACGACGTCGTTTCGGGGGGATTCGGGGAAGACAGATTCGAGCTACCAATCACTTCTGCAGAATAGTTTGGGTGGTGTGGGCTTTGGGAGTGTAGCAGAGGTGAATAAAATAATTGGGTTGAATAGAGGAGGGCAGCAGCTTGGGTGTTGGAAAAGAAATTTTAGTTTGTTGAAAAGATGAATGCAGGAGCAGCTTGGGTGTTTTGGTGGGTTGATTTTGTGGGGATTCATGTATTTTATTTTCTAATTAAGTCCTTCTTAACTTTTTTTGTTTAAAAAAAAAATTGTGAGGCCAAGGGGTTAGTTGTATGGATGCGAGTAGCAGTAGTAGGAGTAATTTGTACTTTCTGAATCTCTGTCGATGTATGTCATCTTCCTATACCTTTAATTTCATGTTAATGAATTTTTTCTTTGCTGATCAAAAAAAATATATATATATATATATATTGCATCCCACTGGATACACCACGGCTTACCCATCACATTCAACAAACCTCATGCTATAATATACATGGTATATATTATTGTTTAAAATAACTATTGGTTATAACTTATTTGGTCATTAGCTAAATTATTAAATCAAAGTTTATTATATTTCATTATTGTGTTTGGTATGTTCCAAAATGATGTTATTTACTATTTATTGTGATGGTTTTGATTACAGTAATGATTCTTTCTAAATTTAAAATAATAATAAATTTTTATAATTATTTCACAATTCTTAAATGAAGTAATGAAAATCTTCTAATTTAAAACAATGGAAATAATCTCAATCAAGTGCATTTTCATTATGCTACAAAGTCAAATTAGTTATATGAACCCATTTTATTATAATCAAGGAGTTGTGTTTACTTCTTTAGATCTATAAATGATGATGCAAGGATATGCAACCATTTTTGCAGTGTATATATTAAAATTTCTCTTTCAATAATAACAATTCAATAAAAATTTGACATTTGTGTCATCATAGATAACATTAGGGTTGAGTTAATCCTGAGTCCAGTATCTAGACTCATACAATTTAGATCACTGGACCAACCACAATTGTTATTCTAATGATCCAATTTATTTATCTTATAGGCCTCTCTGTGTAAAAATGTAATAATATGATTTAATCATATTAAAATTAGGTGGTTATAATTATCAAATCAATCTAATTTTTTTAATAAATAGATAGAATCATCAGAGTAAAAGTTAGGTGTTACATCTCTCTTTGTGCAATGCTGTCCTTCTTTGTATGCAAAACCCCTCTTCCCCAACAAAGCTCTTCACCATCTGCCAACTCCACTGCTCCTCCGCCTTTTTTGCTAGTTGGCGGCTCACCTTCTATTTTTTAGTTGTTTATTTGTTTTCGTTTATGTTGTGTTTGATTTTTAAAGATCAAATGTTGTTTTTTTTGTTGGTATTTTTCATAATAATAATAGAAAATTAAATTATATAAAATAAAATAAAAATAGAAATAGAAATGACAAAACAATCTTCTTTTCCTTTATTAAAGAATGAAATGTAGAATAAATTATGACAATATGAACAGCTTACATGATAGAAGAATTTTGCATTAAGCCAAATGGGTAGAACAGTTTATTAACATGGACAACTAACAATTAACATACAAGACATAAATTGGCAAAGAAAAGAAAACCGAAACCTGTACCAATAGGTGTTGGAGAAACGTTGGCGTCTGTCTCCTAAAATACAACAATTGAGAGCAATTACTGCAGCGAAACCTCACCTTCTGAGTAGTTTCGGCGAATAGAATAATAACAACACTCTCTTTTACAGAACCAAAGAAGAGGACTAAGCACAAAGAAGATAAAAAGTTCTAGCAACTTTTAGTTTAAAAATCATCCCCATCTTTCCAAAAAAAAAAGAAGCCATCTCCATTTTTCCATCTCTAAAACCTCCTATCAAAGTTTGAGAGGAAAGGCCCTTTTTTATACTTGTAGGGAAAACCTAAGCCATGAAGGCTATCATCATTAAGGCCATCAACTCTAATTATTAGGGCTACGGTTACAAAGGTCCAAAAACTCACATGTGCTTAATATATACAAACATATATATATATATAATGATATTTGAATAATTCAAACAGATGGATCGCAAAATGGATATGGGTGTTAAGTTACAATCCGTTCCAAGCCTAGTCTCAAACACATGCAAAAGCTAAGTTCAACATAGCCCAGCCTAGCCCAAGTTCAAGACTAGGTCCAAGTCCAAACCAAACCAAACCCAACACATGCACAAGTACAAGCCTGGGCCGGCCAGTCCAGACCAAAACTAAGTCCAAGTGCAAGTCCAACTTATATTAATGGCGGCTTTATGAGAGAATTTCTTATTCAAAACTCAATGCTTTCGGCTCATACTTTTTGTGTTATAACCTTCTCACTTAAGAGAACACAAAACCACTTGGATCCACCTCAACCGACGATTGAATCCCACTATTAATTTAACATTAAATTTGCTAAAAAATTAGGTTGTGTTTGTAAGACTTTCTAGACTCAATTCCACCTCTTGGTTTGAGTGTGGTGTTTGGTTACAGTTTTCAAAAATTGATTCCACACTGACTTTTGAAAACACGTCTACTTGGTCATTCTTCCAAACGTCCCCCCGGTTAACCAAAACAGTGTTCGTGTTTTTTTTTAAAAAAAATTTGACAATTGGCGCCTGTTATTTTTTTATATTTTAAATAAAAAATATTTTTGAATTTTTTTAAAATTTTTTATGAGTTTTGAATAGAATTTTAGATTGTGTGTTTAGTTATAAATTGTAAGTTTTTTTTAATCAAATGACTTTTCTAATTTCAAAAACTCAAAACTCCCTCCAAAACTCAATTCAAAACTCTTTTCAAAACTTATAACCAAACAAATTTTTTCTTTTCAAATCATAATTCCAAAACTCACAAACTCAAAATACAACTCTATTTTCAAATCATAATTCTAAAACTCCACCAAACACTACCTATTATTTTCCAACATTTTCTCCAATCACTTTGTGCTTCTTTGCCACCTCAACTGTCTCATCTCCTTTTATTAGTCTTCCTCAACTCATCACTGCCAAAGCTTCCTGATCTGGACTTAGATCTTCCAAATCTAGACTCAGATCTGCTACACACAATTATCTAATGCCCTTTTGTAGCACTTGTGCCTTTTAAAGTTTTTGGTAAATGTATTTGAACCTTTTATTCTATTTTGGGAACCTTTGGTGTTGTTGTACTTTAGTTTTGGAGGAGTACAAATTGATTTAAACTTGTTGGGTTTGGTTGTTCACACTTATTCTTGTCAAAAGTTCCTTGGAGACTTAGAAATTCCATTCTAGGGTGGACACCAACCTTCCTAGGGTCAACCCTTACCTGTTGATAAAGTTCTGGAAATGTTGCTGGAACATAGGGTAGACACCAGACTGGGAGAGGGTCGACCCTCTTCTGTCTGTGTGTTGGTTGCTGGAACATAGGGTAGACACCAGATTGGGAGAGGGTCGACCCTCTTCTGTCTGTGTGTTGGTTGCTGGAAGATAGGGTAGACACCAGTCTGAGGTGTTGTCGACACCTGTAGTGCAGTCAAAGCTTTCCTAGATTTTTTTTCCTCTTTGGTGTCGACACCACTGTTGCAGGGGTCGACACCTGTGACTTTTTCCCAGATTTTTCTACTGGTTTGGGCCTACTTTTTGGGGATATTTTGACTAGATATTTTGAGTTGACTTTGGGACTTATATCTATTTTTGACCTAGTATTATATAAAGGCCCTCACTTGACCTTTTCTCTCACTTTTTCTTTCATTTCCTCTCTCTAAACCGTGAAACACCTTCTCTCTCTCTCTCAAGGCACTTTTCACTCAAAGATCCTTAGATCTACTTGTTTGAAAACCTCTACTCACCATGCTCCTTTGAGATAAAGTGTAAAGCTTGTCAAGGGCTTCATTTTGATCGGAGCAAAGCTTGGTTTCTCCTCCGTCGATTTTTGGGTTTTTCTTCCTTCTTCCCCTTCTAAACTTGAGGTAGGGATAACTACTCATATTTATGGTCATTGACATAAACATGTAGTCTTTTTGATTTGATGTTGAAGTTGGGAAATTTTGGGAGTTAGGGTTTTGAAACTTGAAATTATGAAACAGGGGTTTTTGTTCCTTTGAACTATACATGTGTATTTGGGTCTTAAAATGAGTTTATTGATGTTTGTTGATGATATTTGGACCTTTGGGTCAATATTGAAAAAAAGGGGAAAATACCTTAGTTGGGTATAAGTGAGTCATTTGTGTAATTAATGAAATTAATTATGGGAAGGTGAAATTGGTTTGGAAATAACGAAATTGGGATATTATGAGGATGAATGGTGGAGTTGGATTGATTAATCACTCACCTTTGATTATGTTGATAATTTATCTATTGACGCATTTGTTATCTGTTTAGAAATAATTGTTTTGGGCTATCGGTGGAGGATAGTCTTGATTGTTGTAGTTATTGCATGATGATTAGGCAAATTAAAGCTAATCAATTGAATATGTCATTGAATATGGCGGATGGAATAACACATTGAATATGTGTTTTGCTTGATCATTTTATATGATAAGTGTTTAATACATTGTATATGTATGTTGTTTGGGAGGAGATAGGGGATGTACTCCTAAACCGGATGTATGGGAGGAGATAGGGGATGGACTCTAGTGATAACTAAGTTGGCCAGAGTGTCCATGGTGAAAGTCCCGAAATCCTTATTGCGTTTGCATAACATAGATAAATGGAAATATTGAAGTGTTAATGATATGAGTTGTAATCTCATTTGGAATTGAAGTATTGTTGATATGAGTTGTAGTCTCATTATATATTGTCTGGATGAACAGAGAATCTTGATTATGATTTGGTTTGGATTATGGAATGGAAAGGAATGGAAATCATATATATATATATATATATATGTATCTATGATTATGGATTGGTTATAAAAGGGATGTATGTTTGTTTATATGAGTTAAACATTTATCAAATGCCAATGTTTTAGTTATTGCTCATATTATGTTTAGCATATCTCTACTGGGCGTTGGCTCAACGTATATGGGACATCATTTTCAGGTATAGGTGATATGCCGCCTCCAAGGATGTAGCTTGGGAGGTTGTAGAAGCTAAATGCTTACTTTTGTGATTATTTTGTGCATTATATGTAATTCAAGCCAAGAGCTTAATATGTTTAGAGTTAGAATTCTCTTTTGTTGGACCCAAGTGTTGATTTGGAAAGTTGTAAGCCCGTAGGGCATTTACTTTTGTTGTCAACATGTAATATTTTTAAACTAAATACTCTGATGAATGGAAATATGTTTTATTCTTTTATGACTGTGGATGTCTGGAAGGATTGGTTTATATGTATTATTTTGAGGGCGTTATACCTGTTAACATGTTGATCCACGCTATGTAACCATCCATGGTCCATTAGGGTCAATTGTTCTTCTCTATCAGGGATTGCAGCATTCCAATCCAAGAGGGGTTTTGATCCAAGAGGGGGTTTGTAGAAGGTTTTGGTGGGATTTCATTTGGTGTGTTTGATTTTCATTTACTTTTATACATTTTGTTCATGTTATTATGCTTCCCTCTATGCAAAGGTTCATTTTTTTCTTATGTGCAAGTTTCAACCCCGTTGTGTAGGGTTTTCTCTCACTTTTGGAAGTTTTATTGTATTCCAATGTACTTAATTGATTGATTATAATCGGGCGTGAAATGCAATAAACCTTTTTGCTATTTTTTCAATAATAAAAAATTAAAAAAAATAAAAAAGGAAAAGAAGGAAAAAAAATTGAAAGATAGGCACGGCAATAGATTTGAATTCTCTTTATTTTATTTTCTTAGGCATGCTAAGTGGTATGATTTTCTTGCTACATTAAAGCATGTTTGTAATTTTAATATTTGTAATCATGATTAGTGTGGGGACAAAATTTTTGAATGACAACACGTGGCCGAGGTGACACCGAAGTGTCAGCCGAAGTGTCACGTGTCTTGGTCATGACACCGAGATGATCTCGGCTAGGCCGAGGTTATCTGTGAGAATACCGAAATCCGGGATAAGCAGATAAGGGACAAGAGTCCTAGAATGGGAAAAGACTTCAGTTTGGGTAAAGATAAGACTCTTAGAGAATTTATCCTAATCCTACTGGGAGTCCAAGATTAGCAGTAATCCTAAGTCCATTAGAGCTAGGCTTCTATTGGGACTAGGATTGTGTTGGCTATAAAAGAGAGGCACCCCCATGGGTTTAATGTATGTCTTTTATGCTTTGTCTAGTGAGTTAAGCATTATTGGTTATCTTTGAGAGATATTTTACTGACTTGATCGTCGGAGTGCCCCTGGGTGGATAAACCACCGCGGGATTCTTATCTTTCTGTGACAAGTTGTTCGGGCTTAATCTATTCTGCCAGTGCTCTCCAGTTGAGTTCTCCCTTTGGTTGTGTGGTTGGAAATCAACACACACAATTTGGCGCCGTCTGTGAGAACGAAAGGAGAATAGATGGCCAATGACGGACAAAAAGAGAAGGTTGGGGACGACACTCTTACTAGGAGTGAGAAACATATTGACCTTGATGTCGAAGAAGACAACTGCAACGAAGAGACTCGTGATAAGAATCACGGAGGAAAGGACGTCGGCCAGGAGGGCGGTGTACCAAAGGAATCAGACCGGAGCGGGTATTATAACGAGGACAACCTCGAGGTATGGAAAGAAAGATGCCTGCGGAGAGATGATGAGATGAAGGGAATGGCGAACAAATTGGCGAACCTGCAAACGGTCGTCAATTTCCTGATGCAAAACAACGTCATGCAGCCACCGTTCCCGTTACAAGATACGCCGATTCCAGCGGCCAAGAAAGATGCCCAGAAAGGGGGGCAAAACACAGTTCTTGCAGTCCCTCAGCACGACAAGGCAAAACAGCATTCTCACCGGCCTTCACGGGAGGTCGGGCATGGAGAATCAAAGAGGGCTGGAGAATGATGCTTGGGAGTTGGAATTTACAAGCTAAGGTTGGTTTAACACTTGTTGAAATTTTAAAAATTTATAAATTGAAGTTAAACCGATGTCATATTTAACACTTGTTGAAATTTTAGAAATTTACAAGTTGAAGTTAAACCGAGGTCGTGCTTAATACTTGTTGAAATTTTAAAAATTTACAAGTTGAAGTTAAACTGATGACGTGTTTAACACTTGTTGAAATTTTAAAAATTTACAAGTTGAAGTTAAACCAATGTCATGTTTAACACTTGCTGAAATTTTAAAAATTTACAAGTTGAAGTTAAACCGAGGACATGTTTAACACTTGCTGAAATTTTAAAAATTTACAAGTTGAAGTTAAACCGAGGACATGTTTAACACTTGTTGAAATTTTAAAAATTTATAAGTTGAAGTTAAACCGAGATCATGTTTAACACTTGTTGAAATTTTAAAAACTTACAAGCTGAAGTTAAACCGGGGTCATGATTAAAGGAAGGAATGATATAAGTTTCATCACCTCAAGATATCGAGGTAATAGAACCTAGGGGGCAGTTGTGGGGACATGATTTTTGAATGACAACACGTGGCCGAGGTGACGCTGAAGTGTCAGTCGAGGTGTCACGTGTCTTGGTCATGACACCGAGATGATCTCGGCTAGGCTGAGGTTATTTGTGAAAATACCGAAATCCAGGATAAGCGGATAAGGGATAAGAGTTCTAGAATGAGAGAAGACTTCAGTTTGGGTAAAGATACGACTCTTAGAGAGTTTATCCTAATCCTACTGGGAGTCCAAGATTAGCAGTAATCCTAAGTCCATTAGAGCTAGGCTTCTATTGGGATTAGGATTGTGTTGGCTATAAAAGAGAGGCATCCCCATGGGTCTAAGGTTTGTCTTTTATGCTCTGTCTAGTGAGTTAAGCATTATTGGTTATCTTTGAGAGATATTTTACTGACTTGATCGTCGGAATGCCCCCGGGTGAATGAACCACCGCGAGATTCTTATCTTTCTGTGACAGGTTGTTCGGGCTTAATCTATTTTGCTGGTGCTCTCCAGCTGAGTTCTTCCTTTGGTTGTGTGGTCAGAAATCAACACACACAATTAGTAAAGAAAATACACGAGTAAAATAAAATGAAAGAAATTTAATTTATTTCTTTAATTTTTTTTAATTAATAAAATAAAGGGGAAATTATAACTAATAATAATAAATAGGATTTGACTCTTATAATAAATAAATGCTGAATTTTTTATTTTGTCAATTTAAACTTTAATCTTTTGATTTGTTTTCAATATAAATCATTTGTTTATATTCATTAACTAAAACTAATGAAAAAAATAATATTTTAATCATTAAACTCATGAAAATAGTATTTTAAACATTTTATGTACATATATGTTGAGTTTTTTTTTTTATCGATATATGTTGAGTTTAATAACTAAAATATATATTTTTTCACTAGTTTTACTTGATGAAAATAGGCGAATGATTTAGATTAAAAATAAATTAAAATATTAGCTTTAAATTGACAAAATAAAAAATTCAATATTTATTTTGTTATAATGGTCAATCCACTACAAAAAAATTAAGGTTTTAGAGATCGAAATTTATGGATAAAATTATTTTTTAGGAACCAAATAGTTTTGTTGCGAAAAGTGTCATTATTATATTTTTAGCAACAAAAATTGGACATTAGTGATAAATTATTATCCTTTTGGGACCAAATTTTTTGTCTCAAAAAATAAATCATTTTAAAGTCAAATTATTTTGTCCTTAAAAGTCTATTTATTAGTGATATTTTCAAATTTTTGTTGCTAAATGCCTTATTTTTGACTTTTCGGGACGATCTTTTAGCGACTATCCTCATGACGATGGAAATTGGTCCCTAAATATCATTTGCAACAAAAATTTCACTTTTAGAGACCAAAACATTTGGTCTCTGAAACTCTTATATATTGTAGTGATCCTTGAAATTTTTTTATATAATTTTTCCTAAAATAAATTTTAAACATAACATGAAACTTTAAGTGCAGTTTGTTTACAATTTATTATTTATTATTTACAGAAAACATTAAATACGTTTATACTTTTTTTTATTAAAATAAAAATAAAAACATATTTGATATATATATTTTAAAATTTTATTTAAAAAACAAGTGAAATGAGTGATTGCATGAGAGATGGTGGCCAATGACGATTATTGACAATCGCATATTATGGGGAAATATATGGTTATTTAAGTGGGGTGACTAGAGATAATTTTTTTTTATGGTTATACAAATTTTTTAATTTAAAAAAATAAAAAATATAATTACAAACGTTACTAAACACCCCGCGTTTACGATTTCGTGTGCGTTTAGATTTGGATGTACTAGTTTTGACTTGTCACTTGTTACGTGGTTTTGTAGTTTGGAAAAATTGGTTGAAATTTCAACTTTTGGGTGGCCTGGATAACGGTGGTGTTAGAGATCACTAATTTAGTGGTTTTAAATTCATTATTAATGAGATGGCAAAGTAAAAAAAAAAAATACAAACCGTGACAGTGAGTAGGATCCATTGCCACATCACTAGTGGTAGCTCTAATTAGAGCTCCCACTCATTTTCCGCCTAGATAATTCATTCAAAATTCTAGTGGAGAATAGCTAAGGGTGAGCCCACTCGGCGAGTTGTTGTTATGTATTTTGAAGCATTATATTAGTTATGGGTGTTTTGAGAAGATGGTTAAAAATTATTTTTTGACTTTTTTTAACTTTTTTTGTTAGAGAAGAAAGTGGGTTAAAAATTGAGAAGTAACTTTTAATCCACTTCCCAAAATAGGCTTATGTCTCATTCCGATAACAAGGCATTAAATGCTTATATAATTTAAAAAATAAAAAATATTATGGAGTGACATAAAAAAATTTATGTAAAAAGATATATTTTAAAGCTGATTTTTTATTTTAAAACAAAACATTCATAAATATTGCTTTATCAATATCACATTACTTTTGTAATATATATATATATATATATTAATCATAACCACAACCACAATTACAATCAAGCACTTTTCTAGACTCATGTGATAATTTTCTCCTTGAGAGATATATTTCGGGTCTGTTTGCTAACGTTTACGTTTTCAGTTTATATTTACAAAAATTTTATAAAATGATTTTTGTTTATTTTTAAAAAAACATAAACTACAAACGCGTTTGGTAATTGACCAAATGTTTAAAAAAATTTAAAAATATAAAAAAGAGTGATAAATGGCAAGTGGTAGCAAGTGGCGGCAGAAGACAGTGGTGGAAAGTGGTGATGGTGGGTGGTGGATAGTGGGTGGTGGTGGTGGTGGGTGGGTGACAGTGGCGGTTGGTGAGTGGTAGCGAGTGGTTGGTAGTGGTGGTGGCAGATGGCGGGTAGTGATGGGTGGGTGGTGTTGGTGGGTGGGTGGGTGACGGTGGCGGGTGGTAGCGAGTGGTGGCAGTGGTGGATGGTGGTGGCAGGTGGGTGGCGGGTGGGTGGTGATAGTGGGTTGGTGGGTGACGGTGGCGGGTGGTAGCGAGTGGTGGCAGGTGGTGGCGGATGGTGGGTGGCGGATGGTGGCAGCGGCGAGGGGTGGGTGGTGGTGGCGAGTGGGTGGTGGCTGGTGGGTGGCAGGTTGGTGGTGAGTGGTGGTGGCTGGTGGGTGGCAGGTTGGTGGTGGTAGGTGGTGGTAGGGGATGGGTGGTGGGTGGTGGCTCGTGTTGGGTGGTAAAAAAATAAAAAAAAATAAAAAAAACTCAAAACTCAAAGCAGAAACACATTTTTTGAGTTTACATTTTTTGGCCAAATTTATAAACTGAGACCACTGATTTATAAATAAAAAATTTACCAAACAAATTTTTATTTGAGTTTTTAAACTTTTTGTAAATATAAACAGAAAACTGAAAACGAAAGTGTTACCAAACGACACTTTCATGTTTGCTCACCAAGGTCGAACTCAACTAATGCAGTGCTAATTAATGAAACAAAAATTAAGCACAAATATGAATCACAAATTTGATAAAGAGATACTCTCTTAAAATATATTAATTTTTCAAAAATAATTTGATTTGTCCTTAGGCTTACAACTCTTATTTATAGTGAAAATAAAGGTTTAATTACAATAGGAAATAAATTCAAAAGGCAATTCTTACTAATCAAGTCTAAATGAAAAAGAATACCAAATTTGCCAAAAATAAAAGATTTGACTTAAGCTCAAATCTTCAGAAAATATTATAGCGTTTCTGGTTCAAACTGACCCATTGTGTATTCTGAACTAGGGGTTCATAGCCCCGTATGGTTGTTCATGTCTTTTTTCTCCCTTATTCTTCTTTCAATTTGGTTATTGGATAGTAGTTGTCACTACAAAAAAATTGACTTTTTGCGATGGCAAAATACCGTCGCAAATACTCAAAATGTCGTCTTAAAAGGTTTTTTGCGACGACAGATGACTTTTGGTGACGGCAAGTGGAGGTTCGCAACAAAGGAGTTACAATAAGGTTTTAGCGACGGCACGTTGCCATCGCCTCTTTTTTGCGACGACAAAGTTTCCTTTATGCGACGGAATTTTACCGTCGCCATTAATATGAAAAAATCCGAGATTTTTTGAGACGACACTATGTTACCGTCGCTAAAGGTGTTATTTGCGACGACAAAAATACCGTCGCCAAAGAATTTTTATTGCAACGGGATACCTGTCGTTGCTAAAAAAATATTTGAGACAGCATGATATGCCGTCGCTAAAAGATTATTTGCGACGGGAAACAGTACCGTCGCAAAAAGCTTTTGTCTCAACTCTGCCAATATCATTTGCAACGGCAATGTGGTGCCGTCTCCAAAAAACAAAATGCAATAAAATTATTAAAAATATGAAAATTACCTGTATTAAATGAAAAATAATTGAAAAAGAAACCAATAATTACATAATAATATAAAAATAACAATTCATCCATAATAAAAATATTCTTGCATTCATTCATTACAACACATTAGCAAAATTATCCCACTACATAATATTGCATAATACATATACAATGTTTAAATACATAATGTTGTTCACAATTCAAAATAACGTAAATTAAAAACAAAAGTTCCCCTCATGATTTTTCCGTGGGTAACAAAAACAAAAGTTAATCGCAATCTTCACAAACCTGCATTCCACAAGAAGCAAACTGCTACTGGGGAAATATCTGAAAACAAAAAATAAAAATAATTAATGACAATATAATTATGTGTTAATATTTTAATCACAAAAAAAAACATAAAAAATTAACTATTATATAATTACAAAGCTAATTAAGTAAATAATTTTGGCTAGACGAAAATCTGGCTTTAACTCTCAAACCGAGAACCCGATTGGAGTCCCGTCTTCTCCCACAAGTCTCTCGTGCCTAGGCGGTCGTGTATGCCAAGTTTTCTGCTAAACTGACGCTGTTTGGTGATTTTGGGGCGTTAACACCTCGAGTTCCAGTTTCTTAAGGAACTAATTTGCCTAGAGTGAAATCTGGCTCTAACTTCTAAACCGGGAACCCGATTGGAGTCCCGTCTTCTCCCACAAGTCTTTTGTGCCTAGGCAATCGTGTTTGCCAAGTTTCGTGCTAAACCGACGCCGTTTGGTGATTTCGGGGCGTCAACAACTCCATTTCAAACTTCTTAATGAACTAGTTTGCCAACACCGAAATTCGGCTCTAACTTCCAAACCGGAAACCCGATTGGAGTCCCGTCTTCTCCCACAAGTCTCTCGTGCCTACGCGGTCGTGTGTGCCAAGTTTCGTGCTAAACCGACGCCGTTTAGTGATTTTGGGGCGTCAACACCTCCAATTCAAATTTCTTAATGAATTAGTTTTCCTAAACCGAAATTCGGCACTAACTCCCAAACCGGGAATCCGATTGGAATCCCGTCTTCTCCCACAAGTCTCTCGTGCCTAGGCGGTCGTGTGTGCCAAGTTTCGTGCTAAACCAACACTTGGTGATTTTGGGGCGTCAACACTCCAATTCAAATTTCTTAATGAACTAGTTTGCCTAGACCGAAATTTGGCTCTAACTCCCAAACCGGGAACCCGATTGGAGTCTTGTCTTCTCCCACAAGTCTCTCATGCCTAGGCGGTCATGTGTGCCAAGTTTCGTGCTAAACCGACGCCGTTTGGTGATTTTGGGGCGTCAACACCTCCAAGTCAAATTTCCTAATGAACTAGTTTGCTTAGACCGAAATTCGGCTCTAACTCCCAAACCAGGAACCCGATTGGAGTCCTGTCTTCTTCCACAAGTCTTTCGTGCCTAAGCGGTCGTGTGTGCCAAGTTTCATACTAAACTGACATCGTTTGGTGATTTTGAGGCGTCAACACCTCAAATTCAAGTTTCTTAAGGAACTAGTTTGCCTAGATTGAAATCCGACTCTAACTCCCAAACCGGGAACCCGATTGGAGTCCCGTCTTCTCCCACAAGTCTCTCGTGCCTAGGCGGTTGTGTGTGCCAAGTTTTGTGCTAAACCGACGCCGTTTGGTGATTTTGGAGCGTTAACTCCTCCATTTCAAATTTCTTAATGAACTAGTTTGCCTAGACCGAAATCCGACTCTAATTTCCAAATCGAGAACCTGATTGGAGTCTCATCTTCTCCTACAAGTCTCTCGTGTCTATGCGGTCATGTGTGCCAAGTTTCATGCTAAACCAACGCCGTTTGGTGATTTTGGGGCATCAACACCTCCAATTCAAATTTCTTAATGAACTAGTTTGCCTAAACCGAAATTCAGCTCTAACTCCCAAACCGGGAACCTAATTCGAGTCCTGTCTTCTCCCACAAGTCTCTCGTGCCTAGACGGTCATGTGTGCCAAGTTTCATACTAATCCGATGTCGTTTGGTGATTTTGGAGCATCAATACCTCGAATTCTAAGTTTCTTAAAGAACTAGTTTGACTAGACCGAAATCCGACTCTAACTCCCAAACTGGGAACCTGATTCAAGTTCCGTCTTTTCCCACAAGTCTCTCGTGCCTAAGCGGTCGTGTGCGCCTAACATATATAAGAAAATCTTCTCCTTCACATCCCATCAGAAAATATATAAGAAAATCACATTAAACATCATACGTACACTCAAAACCAAGAATTAAAATTAAAAACCATCTTTTTAATGGTCATTAAGCAACACCTTGCTACATAGTTGGAATTGAAATTTATATCTAAGAATATGATATATGGCCAAGTCTACTAATGAATTTACCAATGGCTTTGGAATTAATGAAATTGAAACAAAAAGACAAATGCATCAGTATTTGGGATATATTTAAACATTTTGAATGAATTCATGTGCTAGTGTTCCATGGAAATAAAAGTTAATATGCACTAAGAGAAAAGTATTAAGTCACAAACTTGAGTGGCCAGATCACCAATAGCCAGCCGAGAAAGAACAATTTTGGCTCCACTCTTCACACATTTATCCAATTTGTCATATATGATGTTCCATTCTGCATCAACAATCGACTGATACTGTGATGGATCTGAAAGTCTACAACAAATAAGAAAATCAATCAGGTATGTTCAGCACTTCACAATACAAGAAAGTTAACAACAATAATCCTACCTTATTTCTGCGTTTTCACTCCGATTTTAGTTCCAATTCAACATTTAACAGAAGAATGTTGGGATTTAAAAACTTTTTCGGTTGCTGTTCAAACCCAGCATATGAGAAGGTCTTTTTGAACGCTACACCATTTACAAGAAAGGAGTCCCGCATATTACCTCCTGGAACCTATAAATGCAAACCAATTTTCCCAAGGCATTAATTTTTTTCAACTATTATCTCAAGCCAATGCCAAATTCATTAACAAAATGTAATAATAAGGGAAAAGCTGTAATATGATCTATGTGGACCAATTCAAATCAACTCAAATGTCATAAGCAAGCAACACCAGTGCAAATCCATGCATATACACATATCCATATATACAGACATATAAATCTACAAAACCTAACAGCCTAAATTCAAAGTATCAAAAAACTACATTTATTGCAATTTTTCTTCATTTTGCAACATTGGCAATTTGGCATAGAGAGATAGAGATGCATCTATAGAGTGGTTATAGTTTTCCATGTATCCCATCTTTTAGCATTAAATTGTGACCCTTACTAGTTTATTTATCGCAAACAGATACTTTTCCATTTTCTATGACTTATAAGGGGAGACATTAACATTTTTTTCTGGCAGACATTCTCTACTCATAAGATATATCACCTATAGCATGCCACATTACATACACATATTATTTGCTAAAATTTACTACTAAGGCAATGGCAAATCTCTATACTCTGATTTCTGAGTACCAAACAGAAAGATGTTGAAAATACTTATAATCATATTATTTATTAGAAGAAAAAGAAGAAGAAGATTATATTCTATCATACAGTCGGTAACAAAAATGAAATGCTGCAGAACAGAAGTGAGAAAAAATTGAAAACTAAAATCTGAACGAGCATGTTGTTGAGCCAAAATACCAACAGTATGTAAAGTGTGTTTTTATGCGTGTGAAGAAGGATGATGGGGGAAGTGGGCATAGAATGGAACTCACAAATTAAACCTTTTGAACTCACAAATCAATTTTACTTGCAAACATTCATCTTTGAATTCTAAGATCCAGTATGGCCACAATGGCAATAGTAACATAAACTCTTGAATTTACCTAAAGTACCCATGCCAACCAACATGAGATCAGAGGGTCCTATCTAGCAGCAATGCCAAATCCATTTAAAAATACATAACTGCTGGCTACGTTCAAGATTTCATTAAGATATGCCTACAATGGTCAACCATAAGCAAAGTGCCGAGGGCACTTCCAAAGCATACACATAGCAAAACTAAAATTTTCCCCAAATTGAGTCCACATCAACAATGGAATTGATTTATGCAAATATACTCCCACGACATCAATGTAGATGGTCCATGATGATGAATGTATTTTCATGTAACAACATTGTCATCTGCCATACTTCAAGCCTTCAATGAATTTGGTGTGCATATTAGCTAACAGATTTTATACTTTCCATTTTCAGAGGCATATTAGCAAACAGGTGGTGTGCATAATTTACAGATAAATTAAATTAAAGAAAAGAACTTGGAAATGAACAAATTGAATCAAAGTCAAAATCACATAGGAGATAGACGACTTTGACCAACCCTAGCCTTAAAAAAATCACTTGTTAGGGTTTCGAAAATTAGAAGGAGAGGGAAAGGGGCAGAGTGAGAGCAACAAACAAGTGAGAGAGAGAAAACTTAACAGATAGTCGTAGTCGTCGGTGGTAGTCGCACTCGCGGTGGCGGGCTTTGTCTTTGTGTTTAGAGTCTTCGTCCTCGGCGGGCTTGAAGGATGGGGGCGTGAATGCAGGGAGCTTCGGAGGGAGGTTTTCCAATTTTCTCTGAATATCGTCCCATTGAGTCCAAGCTCCTTCCACGTCCTTGTCCACGAAGTGATAGTTCGGCATTTTAAATCTCTGATCAACTCTCTATCTCTCTCTCCCTCCCTCCCTCCCCCTATAGTATTGTATTTTGGGGATTTTTTTTGTTAGGGATTGGGGATTTGAGACCGGCTCTAACAAAGGGGGGAAAGAAATGGGGCAATTAGAAAGAGCGGAAAAATGGGGATTTTTTTTGTTAGGGGTTGGGGATTTGAGACCGGCTCTAACAAAGGGGGGAAAGAAATGGGGGAATTAGAAAGAACAGGAAAACGAAAAAAAAAGAAAAAAAAAGGTTAGGATAATTTATTTATTTTTTGTGAAAATATATATATATATATATATATTTAATTTTTTTTAGTTATTAAGGTTGAAAATTTATTTTTTTATTTTTATTTTAATAAAAAATATTTTCAGTTAAAATAAAGTTAATTTTTTGGAGTCAATGAATTTTTTTTTCTACGGCCCATTTTTTTTAGTTATTAAAAATCAAGAACTAATTTTTTGTGGTAAAAGAGAGGGAACGACAATAGTGGTGAAGGTGGTGGATAAGAGGTGGTGGTGGTGGTGGTGGTGATGGCGAAAGAGATTAGTGGTGAAGTTGTGGTAGTGGTAGAGGAGATGGAGTGGCTGTGGTGGTGGTGGAGGACAGAGAAATGAGTGAGAAACAGATAGAGAAGAGAGATAGAGAGACAGAGACAGAGACAGTGATGAGCGAGAGAGAGACAAAGAGGGGACGGAGAGAGTGAGTAAGGTGAACACAATGAAGGAGAGAGACAGACAGACAGACAGACAGACATACAGAGAGAGAAAAATGAGAGATAGATAGAGATAGACATAGAGAGAGAGAGAGAGAGAGAGAGAGAGAGAGAAGGGTGATGAGTGAGAAAGAGACAGAGAGAGAAGGGTGATGATAGAGAAAGAGACAGACAGAAAAAAGAGAGAGAAACAAGAAATGAGCGAGAGATAGACAAAGAGAGAGAGAAACAGAACGAAAAGAGATGATCAAGAGAAAGACATAGAAAAAGAGAAAGATAGAGAGAAAAGAAAGATAAGTGAGAGAGACAGAGAGAGAAGAGAGATGAACGAGAGAGCTAGAGAAAGAAGAGAGATGAGAGATAGAGAGAAGAGAGATGAGCGAGAGACAGAGACAAAAACAGACAGACAGACAGAAAAGAGTGATGAGTAAGAGAGAGAAAAAGAAGAAAGAGAGAGACAAAGAGAGAAAGAGATAGAGAGAGAGAGAGAGACAAAGAGAGAAAGAGACAGAGGAAGAAGAGAGATGAACGAGAGAGACAGAGAGAGATAGAGAGATGAGCGAGAGAGACAGAGAGATGCGATAGATAAAGAGAAGATAGATAGAGAGAAGAAAGATGAGCGAGAGAGATAGAGAGAGAAGAGAGATGAGCGAAAGAGACAAAGAAAGAAAAGATATGAGAGATGAGATAAGAGATAGATGAGTGAGAGACACATAGAGAGAGAAAGAGAGACAGACAGATAGGGAGAGAAGAGTGATGAGTGAGAGAGAGAAAAAGAAGAGAGAGAGAAAGATGAAAAAATAGGTGAAAAGAGATAGACGAAGAGAGAGAGAAAGAAAGAAAAAAAGAGCGAAAAGAGATAAACGAGAGATAGATAGAGAGAGATGAGTGAGAGAGCGAGAGAGATAAAGAGGAGAGAGAGAGAGAAGAGAGAAGAGAGATGGGCGAGAGACACAGAGAGAAAGAGAGAGAGACAGATAGACAGACAGACCAAGAAGAGTGATGAGTGAGAGAGAGAAAGAGAAGAGAGAAAAGACAGAGACATAGAGAGAAAAAGAGAGACAGGCAGACAGAGAAGAGTGATGAGTGAGAGAGAAAGAGAAGAGAGATAGGAAGATAAAAAAAATGGGTGAAAAGAGAAATGTTATATCAAAAGAGTAAGACGACGTCTTTTTTTTTTTGTGATAGAAAAATACCGTTGTATTTGTTTAAACCATTTTGTGACTATATATATATATATGAAGCTGTCTCTTACTTCGGCTGAAGAGTATAGAGTGTTGGTTTAATCCAGCCAACCACTCTTCAGCCGATATAACTTACTTCGGCTGAAGAGTACAAAGTGTTGGTTTAATCCAGCCAACCACTCTTCAGCCGATATAACTTACTTCGGCTGAAGAGTAAAGTGTTGGTTTAATCCAGCCAACCACTCTTCAGCCGATAAACTTACTTCGGCTGAAGAGTACAAGTGTTGGTTTAATCCAGCCAACCACTCTTCAGCCGATATAACTTACTTCGGCTGAAGAGTAAAAAGTGTTGGTTTAATCCAGCCAACCACTCTTCAGCCATAAACTTACTTCGGCTGAAGAGTACAAAGTGTTGGTTTAATCCAGCCAACCACTCTTCAGCCATAAACTTACTTCGGCTGAAGAGTACAAAGTGTTGGTTTAATCCAGCCAACCTCTAAGTTGGTTTTTCCAGCCAACTTAGAATAAAGTGTTTGGTTATATCGACCAAACGTCCTGCAGCCTGGATCCTGATCCTGGGCTTAGGAGGGTGTTGGTTTAATCCAGCCAACCTCTAAGTTGGTTTTTCCAGCCAACTTAGAATAAAGTGTTTGGTTATCCGACCAAACGTCCTGCAGCCTGGATCCTATCCTGGGCTTAGGAGGGTGTTGGTTTAATCCAGCCAACCTCTAAGTTGGTTTTTCCAGCCAACTTAGAATAAAGTGTTTGGTTTTCCGACCAAACGTCCTGCAGCCTGGATCCTATCCTGGGCTTAGGAAGTCATAGTTGGTTATTCCGGCCAACTATGTTTACAACGCTACTAACTTACTAAAGCTACTTTCTACGGAAAACAATATACTGAAAAAGAATCGATTGTTTTATTGAGAAAGTAAAAAATTACATATACGTAAAAGGAAAAAAGCTAAAAATAAAACAACTTGAGATTTGCTGTGTTCCATGGCCTGGGAATTGCTTTGCCGTCCTCATCTTCCAAGTGGTATGCCCCTTTGCCTGCTAATCCGACCACTTTGTAAGGTCCTTCCCAGTTAGGTCCTAGCTTGCCATCTCCTGGAACCAAGGTATTTCCCATCACTTTGCGCAGTACCCAATCTCCGATCTTGAATTGCCTTGGATGCACTGTTTTGTTATACTTTCTGGACAACTCTTGTTGGTAGGAGGCGATGTGAACTAATGCTCTGTCTCTTCTTTCTTCGCAAGGTCAAGTTCCTTGCTATGGCTTCGCCATTTAAGTCTGGATCAAAGTTTTCGCTTCGAATTGTGGGGAGGCCAACTTCTAATGGGATGACTGCCTCCATGCCATAAGCTAAGGAGAATGGTGTTTCTCCTGTGACGTCGAGGCGTGGTGCGGTAAGCCCATAAAACATGGGGAGCTCTTCTGCCCACTTGCCTTTGGCTCTCTAACCTTTTCTTCAATCCATCCAAGACTACCTTGTTTGACGCCTCTGCTTGTCCATTTGCTTGGGATATGCCGGTGTAGAATTGTAGAACTCTATCTTGTACTCTTCACAAAAGCCTCTGAAAATCCTACCATCGAATTGAGTGCCGTTGTCTGAGATCAGTGCCTTTGGTATGCCAAAAGCGAGTAATGATATTCTGCCAGACAAACTTCTTCACATCTTTTTCCTTGATTGACGCCAAGGCTTCTGCTTCACCCACTTTGTGAAGTAGTCTGTTGCGCAAGAAAGAACTTCCTGTTGCCTGGTGCTGTTGGAAGTGGACCTACTATGTCTAAGCCCCACATTGCGAAAGGCCATGGGCTAGTTAATGGTAGTAGTTCTCTGGCAGGTTGGTGTATTTGGTGTGCAAACTTCTGACACTTTTCGCATTTTTTGACATACTTCTCTGAATCTGCTTGCATGTATGGCCACCAGTATCCTTGTGAAAGCTCGGTATGCCAATGATCTTCCTCCTTGATGGCTGCCACATACCCCTCATGTATTTCGAACAGGAATGCTTCCACTTTGCTGGGGTGAACACACTTCAAGTAAGGTCCTGAGAACGACTTTTGTATAATGCCAAGGATGGAGAGAGCCAAAATCGCTGCGACTTTCTTATTCTGTTGGCTTCTTTCTTCTCTTCTGGTAGGGTGCCGTCTTTCAGGAACAGTATGATGGGATCCATCCAAGAAGGGCCTAATCTGCGCAACATACCTCTTCTGCTTCTGGGTCTTCAATGCTTGGTCTAGGCAGATAGTCGATTAGTAGTGGGTGAGGAATGGAGGTGTCTGCCATTGAGGCGAAGCCTGCTAGTTCGTCTGCTCTGCTGTTTTCCTCTCTGCCGATCTGTTCTATCCTCACACTTCGAACTTTTTTATCTCTGTTCTGACCAATTCTTGGTACTTGGCCATTCTATCATCCTTTGCCTCGTAGTCGCCAGATATTTGGTTTACCACCAACTGTGAGTCGCTGTAAACCATTAGCTCGGTGGCCTTCATGTAGAATGCTGACTTGGACCTGCCAGAAGCGCTTCATACTCTGCTTCGTTGTTTGATGCTGGGAAGCCAAGGTTGATTGCTGCTCCACCACTAGGCCGTCTGGAGAGATGAGGACTATGCCAAGTCCTGCGCCATGTCGGTTGGATGCTCCATCCACAAAGAGCTTCCACATCTCCCCTACAAACAACTTCCAGCATGGAGGGATCGGATGATGTTGTGGGGTCTGGAATGTCGCTGGAGTTTCTTCATGATCCATAGTTGCAGTCTGCCCCTTGTCTTCTGATGGACCAAGTCATTAGTTGTTGGTGAGTTTTGACTTGGTGTAGCAAGGTCTGCTTCCTCCTTGCCTTCTCTACTCTGGTCTGCCTTGGGCTCTGGCTGAGTACCTGCACTAGGGGTTGCGCTATTCCGGCGTCAATCTCCATCCCTAGTTCGGTTGTGTCAGTCAGGTCGATTGGGCAGACTTGGTGGCTTCCAGGAGTGAACTCCGCGACGAAGTCTGCCAAAGATTGGGCCTTTACTGCGGTTCTGGGTTGGAACTTGATGTCATATTGTCCCAATTCTACTGCCCACTTCAGAATTCGCCCAGAAAAGTTCGCCCTTTCAAATAAAGCCTTGAGTGGGAAGGCTGTGAGAACAACTATGGTGTGGGCGTGAAAGTAATGTGACAACTTCCTTGAGGCCATCATTAAGGCCAAGGCCAGTTTCTCCAGTGGCAAATACCTCGTTTCGGCGCCTAACAATGTCTTGCTGACATAGAAGATTGGAAGATGCTGGATCCTTCTGCTCGAACCACTGCACTTACCGCGTGCTGAGAGACTGCCAAGTAGAGGAAGAGTTCTTCTCCAGGTATTGGGGTGACAAGTAGTGGTGGAGAAGACATGTATTCCTTCAAACTCTCCAGAGCTCGGTCGCATTCTTCGTCCCACTCAAACTTAGCTTTTAATGACTGAAAGAATGGACGCAATCTGTCTGAAGACCGGCTGATGAATCGGTTAAGTGCTGCTGCCATGCCGGTGAGATGCTGCACTTCTTTCACTGAGTTAGGCCTCTCTAACTCCTGAATTGCTTTGATTTGGGAGGGGTCTGCCTCAATACCCCGGTTGGTCACCAGGAACCCAGAAACTTGCCAGACCCTACACCGAATGCGCACTTAGAAGCGTTAAGGCGCAGCTTGTGTTTCTTCAGGATCTGGAACATCTCATCTAGGTCCTTTAGATGGTCATCCGCATCCTTGCTTTTGACCACCATGTCGTCGATGTAAGCCTCCATTGTTCTGCCTAACAATGGCTCGAACATCTTTGTGACCATTCTCTGGAATGTCGCCCCTGCGTTCTTTAGGCCAAAGGGCATGACCTTGTAGCAGTATAGTCCTCTTGGAGTGGTGAAGGATGTTACTTCCTGATCAGGTTCGTGCATGGCTATCTGATGGTAGCCTCTGTATGCGTCAAGGAAGCTAAGCCTGCTGTGCCCAGCTGTTAGGTCCACCAATTGATCTATCCTTGGTAGGGGGAAACTGTCCTTCGGACATGCTTTGTTGACCGTCTTGTAATCGACGCAGACGCCACTTGCCATTCTTTTTGGCACCACGACGTGTTGGAGATCCACTTGGGGTAATGTACCTCTCTGATTGCTCCTGCCTCCAGTAGGTTACCCACTTCTTCTGCCACTATCTCGGCGTGGTGGAGTGCCGATCTGCGTGTCGTTGAATGACGGTCTGGCAGATGGGTGGACATTGAGTTGGTGGCAGATGAGGTTTGGATCAATGCCTGGCATGTCGTAAGGCGTCCAGGCAAACACTTCGATGTTGGAGGTCAGGAATTCCATAACCTCCAACCTCTCAGCGCTGGATAACGACGAACCAAGCAAAAGAACTTATCCGGGTTCTTTTCGTCGATTCTTACCTCCACCAAGTCTTCCACCGCTTTCTGATCAGCCGCTTTGCCAACCTCTGCGAACAGTTCATTACTCTCAGGTTCTTCAACCGAATGAACATATCCTTTGGCAGCGCGGCTGCCATTCGTTGTGACGAAGCATTGTTTGGACATAATCTGGTCCCCATATACTTCTTCAATTATTCCGGTGTCGTTGGGAAATCGCATCACTTGGTGGTAGGAGGATGCCACCGAGCGCATGGCATGCAGCCATGTTCTGCCCAAGATAACGTTGTAGGTGGAGGGGACCTTTATCACCCAAAACTCCACTTGTTTCGTCACACTCCCTGCTCTGACTGGGAGGATAATTTTGCCGACGGGCCATTCTGGCATGGAGTTGAATCCGATAAGGGGAGATACGGCAGGCGCCAAGTCTTTATCCTGCAACTTTAGTTGCTTGAAGGTTTCATAATACATGATTTCACACGAACTACCTTGGTCAATCAGAATCCGCTTGACGTCAAAATCCTTGACTCGAAGAGTGACGACCAAGGCATCGTTGTGAGGGCAATAAATCCTTGCCAAGTCTTTATCTGAAAGGACATGACATTTGTGGCCTCTATCTTCCCCTTTTTGGCGACTGGTTGGACACTTAGTACCTCTCTGAAGTGCTCAGCCTTTTTGATTGAACCTCTGAGCTCGCATACACGCTCAGGTTCAAAGACTCCATGTATTACGTTGATGACGCCTTGAGGTGGGGCGTCGTTCGGCATTCCATTGGGCATATTCTGGTCCTGGGGGGCTGGCTGTGCCCCTCCTTCTATGTATTTGTCCAGGTGACCCGCTGCCACCAACTCTTCCAGATGCTGCCTCAATGGTGTGCAATTCTCAGTGCGGTGCCCCTTTTCTTTGTGGAAGGTGCACCTCGATCTGTCATCGTAGTCCTTCTGAGCTTCGCCTAACTTAGCTGGCCACTTGACGAAAGGCTCGTCTCGAATTTCGCTAAGTATACGGTAGATCGGTTTCTTGAAGACCGTGGTGATGGCAGTGCGGACTCTCAACCATCTTTTGTCTTGGTCTTCTCCGTTGTCTTTTGCCACGTCCGTTTCTGTTCGGACGGTCTACTGCGTTGACCTTTGCTGAGGCCTTCTTCTCTGGTGCTGCGGCCGCGCCAGATTTTGCTTTGGCACGAGCGCCATCCTCTTCCACCCTGATGTGCTGATGCACTCTCTCCATCAGGGCCTCCATGGTGGGGTGGCGTCATGGTGATAGAGTCCCTCAGTCTGTTCCCGACTGGAGGCCTCTTTTATATTGCGCAATGGCGAGATTGGTTGGGCAGTCCCCAATCTGGTTGAATGTCTCCCAGTAGCGACTGTTGTATGACCTCAGGGTCTCCTTATCACCCATGTCGATGGAGAGTAACTGGTCGATCTCCACGGGGTTTTCGTGTTTGTTCTGAATCGCGTTACAAACGCCTCCGCCAGTTGCGCCCAGGAGGCTATGCTGCCCTCTGGAAGCTTCTCAAACCAAGTCAAGCCTAGGTCACCAAGGCTTGAAGGGAATAGGATGCACATCAAGGCCTCATTCCGCCGGTATACAGCCATGACCTGGCGAAAGTGGCTTAAGTGTGAGTAGGGTCCGTCTTCCCCTCATATGTTGTGAATTTGGGCTGTAGGAAGCCTGACGGTAGGGGCGCGTTCTCTATTGCTGGGACGAATGGTGAGGTCTGCAGCCTCGCCAATGCCTTGTCCGCTGGTTCGTAGGCCGGGCGCGGTATTGGCATTCCAACCTCGACGCTTCCATGCGTCCGAGGAGCCAACCGCTGTAAGGCAGAAACTCTGTGTGGATCGCGCGCTCTAGCGTCCTCCTTCCACCGTGCTTTCTCTTCTAGCACGGTCGTAGGTCGGACGATCTGGGCAACTCTGCCTAGACCTTGTCTGGTGTGCGTATGTGAGGGCCAGTATGTGCTTCCTTCGGTGTGACCTTTCAGACCTCGTCCTCTCAGACCTGGAGTGACGAGTTCTGGAAGATCTGGATTGCGTGTCGCCTGTCCTGAGGCTCTTGTTCTCCCCTTGTGAGGGTGTAGTATTCCTACTACGACTTTCCGAGTGGCGAGGGGGCGTCTTGTTCGTGCGCCCCTCTCCTGTCGCCACTTCTTTTCCTTTCACCTGACGTTTCAGAGATTCCATGTCTGCCGCCATCCGACGGATCAACTCGTCTTGTTCCTGACGCGATCTTCCAAAGTTTGAGGATCAATTCTGCGTCTTTGTCTTTCTGGGCTTTGCGAACGAGAGGGATGAGGGCTGTTATTCCGCCTTCGTCCCCTTGCATCTCCTGGAATTTTGTCTGTGTGGTTCCAGGTTCGCCATGGGAGTGACCACGGGTAGGCCTTCGCGCCTTGCACCCCCTTCTGGAGTTAGTCCGTCGACGGCGGACTGAGGTAATTCTTCGTTGTTCGCCATTGATTTTTTGGGAGAAAAAGCTTGATCAAGAGGTTGTTCTTGTCTGAGTTCCCACAGACGGCGCCAATTGTACGGGAAAGAAATACACCTTCTCGTATAATCCTGTTGACCAAGTCTGCGCTCCTCCGTACGACGTCGTTCAACACCTGAAAATACACACGTGAGCTAGCCGGCGGGTGTGTGCCGGAAACCTCTCCGATGCCTAAGTCAGTAAGCTTGACAAATAGACAAAAGCTCTATGAATTCAGGGAGCAAAGTTGCATTACCTCTCCAAAGGTGATATTGTGAGCTTATATAGGTTTCGCGTGGCACAATCCTGGTAGGACTCTTATTCCTCCATGTGCAGAGTCCTTCTAGGATTACTCCTCCTTGCGTAGAGTCCTCCTTGGATTCATACTCCTGGAAGACAATGCTTATCCTCCAACACCCCCCTCACTGCTTAAACCAAGTGAGATGGTTCTTCTTATGGCCGGACTACTTCAGGACCGAAGTAACTATTAATTCGGCCCTCACTTTACTCTCCCTTACCTCGGCTTCCCATACTAAGACCGAGCTATCCATAAGGGAGTTAAAGCCGAGCTATCTTTAGAACCACATTACTTCGGTTCTCACATGCTATAACCGAAGTAACTATCGAAGACCGAAACCTTCGTGTTACTCACTCAACCGGAGTAGAACTAAGTCCTTCCGAGACCGGGCTAACCACCACGGCTGTGTGACCGGTCTATCTTCAAAGTTACTTCTCCAAACCGGAGTAACCTTCATGGCCTTTCTACTCGACCCTTGTCATTTCGGCCCTAAGGCCCAATACCCAGCTCGGCCTACTTCGGTTATAAATTACCCTCTCAAGTGATGAGTGAGAGAGAGAAAGAGAAGAGAGAAAAGACAGAGACATAGAGAGAAAGAGAGAGACAGGCAGACAGAGAAGAGTGATGAGTGAGAGAGAAAGAGAAGAGAGACAGGAAGATAAAAAAAATGGGTGAAAAGAGAAATGTTATATCAAAAGAGTAAGACGACGTCTTTTTTTTTTTTGTGATAGAAAAATACCGTTGTATTTGTTTAAACCATTTTGTGACTATATATATATATATATGAAGCCGTCTCAAAGCCACAATATATATACATATATATATTTTTACTTTTTTTTTTTTTTGCAACGGTACTTATTACAGTCGCAAAAAGTATTCTTTTTTTTTTGTGACTGCAACTGGGGCCATCGCAAAAACTCTATTTTTTTGCGACAACAATCTCTGCCGCGCAAATACTCTCCTTTTTCATGACAGCATTTTCTGCCGTCGCAAAAAGTCACATTTTTTGCAATGGCAAGTTGTGTCGTCTCAAAAAATCACATTTTTTTGCAACGGCAAGTTGTGCCGTCGCAAAAAGTCACTTTTTGCAACAAGAAATGTGTCGTCGCAAAAAAGTTCTGTCTTTTAAGCCCACTTTTCTTATAGTGTGTTGTGTTTGAAACAGGTTGGTGGCTTGATTTTCAAACCTTTGTTGCCCAGATTTTTGCTCCTCCGCTCGAGCGGCACTTCTTGCGCTCAAGCAGGCTTTGCAAACGCTCAATATTTTTGCAAACCTGTAAAATACTGGAAGAGTGTATTCTACGCTCGAGCGGCGTTTCCTACGCTAAAGCGGGTGGGCGCTCAAGTGGCCAATCTTGAGCTCGAGCGATGTCCTTCATCTGCAAAACTTCTTAAAGTATGTATTTTGCGCTCGAGTGTCACTTTACATGCTCTAGCGGACTGCGCGTATATCAATTCGTAATGAGGTCATTTTACATCACATTTTCACTTTTCTCTCTCTCTCACTCTCTCTACTTTTCAAAAAACCTAAATCTAGAGCCTCTCTCTAAAAAACCTACATTCTCTCTACATTTTTACCTAGATTCAGTGGTTTCTCTACCCATGTGCCTTTGCTAAAAAGGTAAAGCGTCTCAAGAGTTTCATTTCGATTCGAGTGGAAGTTGGTTTCGGCGCCTTTGAAGTTCCTCCATTGTTGCTTTGGTCATCTAAGCTTGAGGTAGGGACTTTCTACACTATCTATGAGTTTTAACTTGGTTATTTCTTGATTTGTGAGGAACATTGGGTTTTGAGATGATTTTAACAAACCTAGGGTTTGGGGTTTAAATTCCAAAGAGGAGTTTTGAAATGGATGTCTTGGAAATGGTTATAGGAATGAATATGACCTTGGGTTATGCTAAAATGGTTGATGTTTAATGTTTAGAATGAGAATGGAAAAAAATGGAGTTTTGCCCTAAAATGCCTTGAATAATTATTTTGTATAAATAATGAAAATTATACAAGAAATGTGAAATTGGATAGACATTTATATAAATTGTGTAGTTAGATACGTGTTATCTCTGACCTATGGAAATTTGAATAATTTATCAGTTGAGAAAATTGTATATCTATTTAGAAATATCTGTTTTGGGCTATCGGTGGAAGATAACTATGATTGTTGTAGAAATCGCATGAGGATTAGGTAAATTGAAACTAATTTCTTATTGGTTGTCATTGAATATGATTGTGTTTTAATACATTGTACATATATGATGTTTGGGAGGAGAAATGGGATTTACTCCATGTTTGGGAGGAGAAATGAGATGGACTCCATTAAGTTAAGTTGGCCTGTGTGTCCCGAGTGCAAGTCTCGAAAACCGCACATATACATGGGTGTCAATCCCACGGACAAAATTTTTGTAAAATGGCAAATTGAAGTGTTTGTGTGTAATGGTTGGGTAGTAAGAAAACCACTGAGTTGTAGTCTCAATTGGGTTGTCTGGATAACAATGGATATAACTCATGAATTGAGGAGATATGAAATGACATGAAACGAATTAATATAAAATGGATTGGGATATAATACTTGGCATGATATGGTTTTGGAAAAAGAGTTGTAAATGATTTTATCTTTGAGCATTGGGCATGTGCATCATGTTTATAACTTTGTTAAAGTTCATATATTGTGTTAGATTGTTTCTACTGGGTTTTGGCTCATCCTATTTGGGAAAAATCATTTTCAGGTGCCGGTGATATGCCTCCACCAATGTAGTAACTTGGAAGGATTGGGAGCAAGAGCTTCTATTTTGTCGTATCTATTTTTGTATAGCCTAGGGCAAATGATGATCTATGTAGCTTTCATTATTTCATATATCTGTCCCTCATGTATATTAAACTCTGTTGAATGAAGGTATGATAATTCAATTATATTTCCGCTTATGAGATGGGTTCGTTGTATTTATTTTGGGGGCATTACAAATATAATAAAAGCTAAATATACTGGAAAATAACCTAGTCTCAAATGAATTTATTTAGACTAAGTAATTAAAAAAATAAATATTTCCTAAAACGGCAAAATCGTGCAACTGAAGGCCTAAATAGTGGAATTTGGCCGAAATCTATCGTACACCATAGCAAAGCAATGAATATTGATTGTGACGCCATTTTTCATGTCTCGACCGAATTTCAAATTATTCTAAGCATGTGTTATTTCACATCTACCTTGTTTATTCACGAGTTTCAGAAATTCTATAGGCAAACACTTTACACCATTAGCACTAACACTAACACACAACTCTACTAACAAATCTTTTAAGAGCATCTCCAATAGAAACATTATAAATACTTGTTAAATTATATTATATGACAAAATATATAAAAAAAAATTATACTTGATTTAGTGTCTTAAGTGTTTATTATTTTTTAATAAGTGTATGAGGGCTCCAATAAAAGTGTTAAAATATGTGTTTTGTAGAGTGAAGTGAATCGGATATGTTGTTGTGATGTTTTGTGAGAGATTGTTGTGAGTTTATTTTGGTAATTTAAACCGTTTATATTATAGGGTTTGTCGAATATATTATTTATGTAAAAAATTAAGTTAATCGGATATTCATAACTCCATGATCGAGTTCTAATTATTTTTTAAAAACATTATCAAAATTATGATAGTGATTTAATTTTATTTTAAAAATATGATCTTATTATAGAATTATAAATATCCAATTAATGTAACTGACTAATATTCTGACACAAATGGGCTCTAAACGAGCTGACTATCTTACAACTTCATTGAAGCAATTTTTCATTTTAAATTGACACTATCACCAAATATCTAATACTAATAATACCTCTCTTTACTATACATTGTGTACTGGAAAAAAAGGAGTAATGATATATAAATATAAAAAGTAAAACAAAAAAATTAAATACAAAATGAAGTGATTGAAATCGGCCCTATCATTTGAAAATAAAAAATCCGCCAATGTGACTTTTAAATACAAAATTATAACCACTTCATTATTTTTGTAGATTATTCTATATATATAAAAAAAAAATTGTAAGAATTGAATTTCTAAAGAAAAAATAATAAACATGTCCAAAAGTGATAACAAAAGTTAGAAATCATGACATGCATTTTGTGATTTGTAGAATTATTGTGAAAAAATTGCATAATTAGTGGTGGATAATTATTATTTCAAATGCAGTTTATCCATGTATATTCCAACCATGGTTATTACGACAGTATAACAATTGCTGGGTAGACTTCTTTCTTTCTTTTAACCCTTCTCAAACAGCACCCTTCAATTCAGTTTAGATGAGAGATCTATGAAGTACGGGTACACACTATAGGAAATTCGAGTTTTAGCGGCGTTTGTAAAAGGCCGCTAAAAGCTTGAAAAACGCCATAAAAAGTTATAACGACGTTTAAAATTTTCGCCGTTGATACGGCCGCCGCAATAGGTTTGCAGCGTTTGATAAACATCGCTAAAACTATAAGACGGCGTTTTTTAAAACACCACAAAATGTTGACGTCCGCTTCTATTACCGTCACAAACTAACGTGTGACGTGGCATGACGTCATTTAGTGGCGTTTTTCAAGAACGCCACTTTTTTTTTTAATATATATATATAAATATTTAATATCAATATTTTGTCCAAAGCATCCCATTTCAGAAAATATGCATTATAATGAATTTGAAAAAACAAATCTTCCACTAGACTAAGCCAAATACATTATAATGAAATCCAAAAAAACAAAATTCAAATTCACACTCCAGATACTTCAAATACCACATGAAATTAGGCAAAAATCTACACAAATCATCCAATTTCAAAGCCATATTACTCATCTATGATACATACACACTTACAACTTGGTAATTATATATGCTTACCAATAGTTAATAGAACTGTATCTTAACAACCAATATATCAAACAGTACATAGAGAAGCAGAAGGCAGATCATTAAATGTCAGAGAGTCTTGGTAATTGTATTGAAATATCGACTCTAAAATCACAAGTTTTCATTTCAATTTTGACTAAATCCGATCACGTCTTCTTGGGTCAGCAGAATTCACATTATTTCAAAAAGACAAATTTCTTTATATGAAATACTAGCCTATCACCCGTGCTATGCACGGGATAATTATAAATATTTATATTTATTTTAGATTTTTTTTAATATATAAATTATGTTTTTTAAGAATTTTTTCTTATCACTAACCATAGTGTATGAGGGAAGTTGTAAAGGGTACTGCAGTAACTATACACGAATTGTATCTATAATTATTTGTATAAGGGGATTTTAAATACTGATCAGGGAATTTTGACCAAATCAATAATTGCAGGCATGTGGAAAGATATGTGGATTGAAAAAAGTTAATAAATGCTAATCAGGGGATTTTGACCAAATCAATAAATGTTGAGTTTTTTTTTTTAAATAAAAAATTAAAAAAATTCAGATTGGGATATTGAAGCTTCCATAGGCCTTGGGGGTTAAAAACCCCCTTTTACTTAATATATAGTATAGATATAGATAGATAGATATATCTTTTTATTTTTTATTTTTTATTTTGTGTGGTTTCTATTCGAGTATTTTTTTTTCCAATTTATTTAAGATGGAGTTGTGGTATTTTTTTTTTAAATTTAATTTATCTGTGGTTTCCATTTGTTTTTAATTATTATTATTTAGGTAAGTTATGATGTGAGTTAGATATGTGATAGACATGTGAGTTTTATTGATTTAAAGTTTATTTAGATAAACTTTAAGATTTTTTTTAGATTTTTAGTTTTTTTTATGTTATAAGATAATATATAAAATATAGGTAGATATCTACAACTTTAATATAAAATATTATCTGATTTTTTGGGGAAGAGAAAATGAATGCAAGTTTTAATATTTTTTTTTGAAAATTTGTGAGAGAAATTAGGAGAGAGAGATTATGAAATATTTTTGTTATTAAATAAATAAATCAGTCAATAGTTTTTTTAATCTATTTTGTAAATTAAAAATCAATAATTTTGAAAATTGATTAATTTGTCCCATTAAGTAATTTAAAATTTTGATAGATATACATAAAAAAAATACATAATTATATTATTAAATCACAATTCAAATTTAGATGTTATATCTTTTTGAGATCTATAGCTAAATTCTTATCTTTTTTTTTTTAATTTTTGTGTGTAGCCATAGTGTATGGAAGAAATTGAAAAGGGTGCTGCAATAATTATGAGAGAAGTCAAAAGGGATTGTGGGTTGGGAAAAGTCAATAAATGCTGAGGTTGGGTTGGGAGAAGTTAATAAATGTTGAGGTTTTTTTTTTTTTTTTTAAATCAAAAAATTAAAATTAGGATTAGGAGATTGGAGCTCCTATCTGATTTTTTGGGGAAGAGAAAATGAATGCAAGTTTTAATATATTTTTTTTGAAAATTTGTGAGAGAGATTAGGAGAGAGAGATTATGAAATATTTTTGTTATTAAATAAATAAATAAATCAATAGTTTTTGAATAAAGATTTGTGACTCGAAATTTTCTGGCCCCGAATGCCCCTAATGCCCAAAACGACGTCGTTTTGGGCATTAGGGTTTTTTTTTTTTTTTTTTTTTTCGACACCATTTTCTGCCATTTTCGAAGAAGACAAAGCAGAGGAGAGGAAGAGGGAGAGGGAGAGGTCGCGGTCACCGATCCGATCGCCGATCGCCGCCTCTGCCATCGCCGATCTCCGCCTCCAGCCCATTTTTTAGGCCCCCTCCAGTCCCCCTCTCCTCCCCTCCCCTCCCCCTCCTCTGCTACGTCTTCTTCGTTCTTCTGTCTGAAAAAAAAAAAAAAAAAATACAAAACGACGACGTTTTATATTTAGGGGCATTCGGGGCTTCCAATTTCGAGCTCCGAATCACAATTGATAGTTTTTTTTAATCTATTTTGTAAATTAAAAATCAATAATTTTGGAAAATTGTTTAATTTGTCCCATTAAGTGATTTAAAATTTTGATAGATATACATAAAAAAAATACATAATTATATTATTAAATCATAATTCAAATTTAGATGTTATATCTTTTTGAGATCTATAGCTAAATTCTTATCTTTTTTATTTTTTATTTTTGTGTGTAACCATAGTTTATGGGAGAAATTGAAAAGGATGTTGCAATAATTATGAGAGAAGTCAAAAGGGATTGTGGGTTGGGAAAAGTCAATAAATGCTGAGGTTGGGTTGGGAGAAGTCAATAAATGCTGTGGTTTTTTTTTTTCTTAAATCAAAAAATTAGAAAATTAGGATTAGGAGATTGGAGCTCCCACATGCCTTGGGATTAAAAACCCCCTTTTACTTAATATATAGTATAGATGGGTCCTGTTTAATTTGCATATTAAAGCTTTCCTTAATATTTGGGAACAAAACTAGTTAATCAACTTCATTATTTCAAAAAGACAGATTTCTTTGTCAATTAATACTGCTGAACAAATTATACACAAAAAAATGCTGAGGAATTTGTACTTGGGTCACAATTGTCCACTGCAAATCCGGCGGAAGTTGAACAAAATCATCGAATTTGGTCCCGATTAGTATAGGAATTGCCGTCTACAAACAAAAATTAAAGCAAAAAAATTAAAAATTTTATATGAAAATATGTTCATACTCTTTTAAGAATGAATAGTATCCAAATAATGAAATTCTGCAACTTCGTTCTTTTCAATACAAAAATAGAGATTGCTGTCGATATCATCCATAACACACTTATTAATGATCAAATTATTGACATTAATCTTTTTCTCCCCCACAATTGCATTAAACAAGTACTTTTTCTATTGTATTTTTTTATTTTTTATTTTCTTTTGAGGAATATATGATTGGATCATTAATAATCTTAAATGTTTGGCACTTCACTAGTAAAGACCCCATCAACAAAATGAAGTTCTCCGTTTTGAGTGCAGGTTCACCACCCTCTTTACTTTCGGTGACTTTAGTCAATACAACAAAATGAAATTCCAGTATTCACCTGAAGATGTTCAATAAAACTGAGTTTGGGTAACTTATTCCCACATAGTGATCCCTTAAATTTGCTTTCCTAAATTTTCTCAAGCAGCACAGTTTGATCACATTGAGTTGGAAGGAAATGACAATTTCACCATGACTTAGTATAAGTAAAAGTGAAAATACATTCCCGAGTGGACCTAAATTAGATAATATGGAAAAATTACTTGAACTTGATTATCTTCTAATTCAGCTGGACAAATCAGTTATGCTAATTGCGTAAAGAACACCCTGCAACAAAAATTTTAAGAATTTGAGTCAGGAATTTTTCTAAGAGTAAGCAACTGTGCTACAACATCAGTTTAACTATAACTGAATTCATAACACATAACTCATAAATTAAATGCACAACAGATAAATGATAATATAGACACATAAAATATTATTAATTTATATTCTGTCAGATAACTAACTCTTTGTAAAGATTCTCTATCTAATACTTGTTATGAGCTGTGTGACTGAGGTGGAACCTCATGCAATCACAATAAGAGTTGGCAGGGTAAAAGTCCCACTGTTCTGAAGACTTGTGTTTGAGATCTTAGGGAGATTTTCAATGGAAATTTTCAAGTTGGCAGGCAATGTGGGGTTAGAGCTGGTATTATCCCTTAGCTATGTGCATGCCAAGGAAATTGATTTTAAGTTCCCCAATTTTCATCTTCTTTTCTGAGAGCATAAAATGCCATATTGTTGTACCAGATATGGGGGGAATAAAAGGATATCATCAATGTAGATCAATGTTGCGGATAGAATAGGTCAAAGATCTTGATCATAGCCTTCCCTACTCAATAAAGTAAGGAGATGAAATTCAAAAGTCAAAAACATTAAAAAACGCATGCACACACAAAGACTTGCTAATGCATTAGCTAACCATTGCCATGAAGGCATATATCACCGAGTAGGGACTACATGAGAGCACTCCCCCTTTAATAACATTCTCTGGCATGTTTCTGAATTATGGGCTAGCAGCTCAGGTAAAAGGACTAAAACTGATCTTTCAACTAATTATACTCATGCTATAATGTGGGAGGTCTTAAATTATATGTGTGTGTGTGTGTGTGTGTGTGTGTGTGTGTGTGTTTTAACAGCTAAAAAAAGACTTGTAAAGAGAAGTGCAAGCTCGGGAATGGCTTAAAATATTTAGGTGTAAGATGTCTCAAATTGTGTGTTGCTGGCTTTCTACAGCCTATAGAATATTAGGAGACAAGTATGGAGTAGGGATACACTTAATATATATATATATATATATATGAAAAGAAAGCAAACATAATGATTTTAGTAGTTTGTAATCATGTTGCATTAATGAATATGTGATTGATCATCGCAAGGTCAGTTCAGAATCAGAAATCATCATGATATTGTCAAGCAACTCAAAATAAAATATCAAGGAAATATTAATAGAAGAAATTGGTAATTACACAATTAAGGTTTAAATCACCTTAACAGTTGCACATCCTCATCATTTAAAAAGGGAGGAGTCAGAGACTCTGCATGACTCAACAAGGAACCTATACACACATGTCAATCATTAGAAACATAAAAACACATTTAATTTTGCACATCAACTAATAATGAGATACTAATATTTACGTAGATTCTTGATAACTATGCGAGCTTTTTCAACATCCAAAGCTGATGATTCAGGTAGCTTCCCTCGTAAGCACTCAAGAAACTTGTTAAGGAAGACATCCTTCTCCTCTGTGAGATGAAACAGATATTACACGTAATGATCAAGAAAACTGCGATACAATTCTTATAGCAGTTGGCATCAAAAAAATTGTTAGTAAAAACACCAACCTTTACAGATCTTTGGTGCAAAACAATGGAGATTTGCTATTATTTTGACCAATAATGATACTCTCTGATGCGCATAGGAAGCCCAAGGCATGATACTAGGAACGAGAGTGAATCCTGAACTCATTACATTCAGTAAATCTGACGATGACAATGAATCCAAAACACACCCAGATGCCACATGTGAGTCAAACTCCACTGTAGCGTCTTCTTCCGGAAAAGGAAGGTCAGATGAACACCAACTAGACAAGAACTCTTGATGGGGGACTGAAAAAATTGCAGTCAAAACTTCTGTCTGAAGAGATATGAAATGAATTAGCAGCAAACCTCAGCATAGAAAAGATTTTAAAAAGCATACAATGTTAGCCATTCATATGTAAATTCCATAAACAGGACATAACTTTCAACCAGAAATGCAGTAATTCACATTCTTGTAAAATATGTGATTTCCCATGGCTAAAAGAGAATAAAGACATCAATGAAGAGAACTATAATAACAAATAAGAAACTAGCAAAAGGGAATCACAGCAAGTATATGAATTAGACGGACTCATGACAAGCTACAGGCATTAGTAAAAAGCTTACAAAGTATGTTGTGATGTAAAAGCGAAAATTTGAGTCATCAAAGAAGATATTTGCCAGGCGCATTCCATTCAGTTGCAAAAGGCCCATTGGGTAATTTTTGTCAGAGCAAGCATTAAGTTGTTTGGGATCTCTAGCAAACATAGTCTTCAGTAACTCAAGAACCTACACAAGAACATTTGTATTAAAACCAACAAGCTTGTAAGATAAGCAGGTTCCATGGAAAAAAGAGATGATATCAAAAAATAAAGTAGGTTGATCATGATAAAGAAACTAATTGGATGATTAATGGCATCATAATTGAATTCTTTTACTTACAAAAAATGATTGCCGAATTGTCCAAATTTTAAAATGCACCTGTCATAAACATTAAAACATGTGTCATCATATTGCATGACAAGTAAAAATATACAAACTAGAAAGGGTTTGCTGACCAACCTCTAATGCAACAGATTTTGCCAAATTCATGCTTTGAGGGGTGCTGGCAATCTCATCCAGGTAAGATATGCTTTCTGCTTCACACAGATGCAACAGCTGTAGAAATAGGAGTTGTGGTTGGTAAGTGAATGGAGTTCATTCAAAAAAGTATCACATAGTAAAAGTTAGATGAATTTTCAATTAGCCTAAGCCTCCAGTCATGCCAATCACTTAGACTTACAATTGTTAAAATTTTAGACTTTAGCCTAGACACAACAGCCACAACTGAGGATGATTCTCTAAACAATGGAGTCATTTTTAGGTTTAAAATAGCTCGAACAAGCAAAAGATTACCACCTTTTCCACAGAGTTCCTGAAATAGTAGCAAAAGCAGACATTCATTAAAGGACAATAATGAGAGACTTTAATTTAGAAAGGCCGCAAGTTTAACATCATGGCATGATACCAAGGGGGTCGAGATTAAAACTGGAAGACCAACAACACTGGAATTCATTGCAAAATCAAGTGCAAATGTTCCCATAGATCATAAAGTTTCTACCAATGGCATACAAGACAAGTGGAATTGTAGTTAATAATCAAACATAAACAAAATTGCTACTGCATCTTTGCAAGCAATAGGAATTTGATCAAGTGACCTATTGTCTCCTACATCCAAATTAAAATTACAAACAAGCAAACATTTTAAGTAAATAGAATCCACTAAGACTTCGGCAATTACAAACATTTTAAGTAAATAGAATCCAAATTTTTTAAACTAAAGAACGAAAAAATTACAGAGAAAGTAGAACAGATCAGCAGATTTGACAATGAGAAAGTAGAGAATGAAAAATATACCTGATATAAGAGCAAGAGAGATCAGCTAGAACAGATCGATTTTGGATTTTGGATCTACGATTTGATGAAGAACAGAACAGATCGATTTGATGAAGAACAGATCGAGTTCGAGTTCGATGAAGAACAGCTAGAGCAAAGCCCTCGAGCGACAGAGATCGATGAAGAATAGCTAGAGAGTTCGATTGCGAGCGACAGAGATCGATGAAGCGCAAACCATCGAGGGTTTTGGATCTGCAATCGAGCAAATCGAGGGTTGAGAATGAGAAATTGAGCGAGCGAGCGAGCGAGAGAGTGAGAGCTTCAAATCGAGGGTTTTGGAAGAGAGGGAAACTGAGTTGTGGTAGAGACTGAGAAAGAGAGACTGAGTTCAAAGAGATGGAGGTTTTGACGGTCAATACATTGACCCAATACGACGCCGTTTCACTGAGATCAGACACAACGTTTTTCGAAAACGTTGTGTTTCGTTAATTTATAGTGGCATTTCCCTAAACGCCACAAAAAAACGTTACTGTACACCATTTTTCCTGTAGTGACAGGTACGAATATTGGCATTGTATAATACGAGTATGTCGATACGGTAAAATTTAAAAAAAAGTAAGATACGAGTACGGCTTGGTACGCTTGTAAAAAAATATTTATTTTTAATTTAGAGTAATGTAAAAATTAATTAATTGGTATAATTTGTTAAGATCCAACCTATAATTAACATTTAATACCAAAAGTAAAGGTATATATTAAAATTAAATATCAATATATTAAATAACTTACAAGCCATAGTTTAATTTTAAAATCATACTATGTATAAAACTAAAAATAAAAAAGAAATCTAGTGAAAGAAGTTTTATCTCTGTAGTAGAAAAAAATATTGTTTCAACTGAGGTACGGTATGACTTGGGTATATACTAGGTACGTCTGAGTACGCCAAAAATTAAGAAGAAAAAATTTAAGTACGTGTTTCGTATATCTAATACGTACACCATATGTCGGTAAAGACTTGATACAGATACAATATATTTTCAAAATACTCATAATATATAGGAGGAGATCCTCCTCCTAAAGGGAAATTCAAAGTGACCCTAACGCAAATCAAATCTATCATATCATCATTTAAAGGGTTACCTTAAATTCAAAGTGACTCCTACCAATTAATATTCCTTTATTAAAATTTTAAATAAGTTATACTGACATGTCTTGAAATTTAAAAAAATTATAACAAATTTTATAATTTTGATATAATATATTATATTGAGTTTCTTTTTAGCAAGGTTAAAGAGATCAAAACTAATATAGATGTAAGATATACAAGGCAAAATTAATATTTTAATATAAAAGAGATGACAATATTATTTTTTCATTCATACGATTACAAACTTTCAATGAAAATAGAGTTAAATGTTACATGAATTAAAATCTTCAGATGGTCCAGTATAATTATGCCAAACTTATGAGACTTATATATTTTTTTTTCTGAACTTTAGGAAGATCAGTGTAATTTATTATAAATTTTTTGTAAGATTTTGTACGTGAAATACTTTCATATCAGATATCAATACTCTTCAAAAGCTCGCTGAGAGAGAGATTTATGAGCTGGAATGGGCCATGGTAAAGGCCGGGCAATTTGAGGGCCGAACATGTTTTGGGCCGTGGTAGCTTGGGCTTGTCCAGAGAGGTTTTGCTCGGTTAGGGCACATGGCCATGTTGGACCGAGTTACTTGGGCTTGTTGGTGGAAAAATCGGGCTACTTGGAGTTCGGCCTAGATGTCTGCCCGCCACTCCGGATTCCACGGTTCGTGCGTTAGCTTGGCAGGAAGCCTGCGACTAACCGGCTCGACCTACCTAGAGCTCGGCTTGCTGGAATGCAGCTAAGCACAGTCGTTCAGGAGCCCGGCGAATGGTTCACTCAGGTACGCCGCGCAACGCGGTCATGAGAAGCCGAGGTGGATCCGCTGGTCCGCTGGGCTCCGCCGAGATATCCTGACAGTTTGGTTAGGTAGTGATCGCCAGATTTGTGCTAACAGATGGGATAGCAGCACCACGTGTCGAGAGATTAATAGGAGTAGATTTGGGGTGCAAAAGGTATATAAGCATGTCTGCGCCCCCCATGCTGGGACAGATGATCATTTGGTGAGATACACTAAACATTCAACTCTCTCCCCTCTCTCTCTATCCCTGAGTGTGTGCTAACTTGATCGTCGGAGGGGTTTTCCGGCCACACATTGCCGGTAGCTCACCGTCGTTGTGCACGCAGGTCGATCGGACAGACAAGGAGCTTGGAAGAAAGGAGTATGGGCACACCAGAATATTTGCTCCCCGTACAATTAGTGCCGTCTGTGGGAACTTGAAAGGCAAAACCTTGTCTTCCAAGCTCATTTGATCGCCTTCAATAGCAAACAACGACGAGATACCGTTGTCCGTCATCGACGGAGTTACCCCAGAGTTAGCCAGACGGAGAGACGGACTCCCCGCCATTCCACCTATGGCGGACCTGGAGACTTCCCCAGGAGGACATTCAAGAGACGCGCGGGATAAGCGCGGAAGGAGTTTTGGGCATTCTTGGAGCCCAGACGGACACCAGCGGCGGAGAGAATCACATACCAGACGTCTGGAGCACAAGTTGAGGGACCAAGACGCCGTCATCCGAAGAGTAGAGGTAGAGATGGAAGATCTCAAGCGGCATGTCAAAGGGAAGGGTGTTGCTGGAGTGGGAAACCACAGTGAGCGCACCCAACCACGCCGATCTAGCAGTCAAAACCAGCAGCACACTCCCTCAATTTCTATCACCAGAAGCTACAGGGTTGGAGATTCCGACGCACTTGTAAAGAAATCAAGTGCGCAAGATAGTACCTACATTCTCTCACGTCCGGCGACGACGTCGAGGTATTCCTACTCCACCCGATCGGAGGACTTGCGGGTTGCTTTGAAGGAGCGGGCTCGCCGGCGGGAGGCTCAGAGGGTGCCGGCGTTCCAGCGGCTATCCTACGGGGGCCACGCCAGTGAAGAGGTCCTCATGCCACCGCCCCGCCCAGCTGTGCCTCTCGTTCTAGGCATAAACTTGGCGAGGCTGAGCGCCATTCTTTTCTCCCTGGAAATAGAAACAACACCGCTTCCTGCGGGCTTTCACCAGCCGAAGTTCACGCTCTACGATTGAAAGACCGATCCATACATGCATGTAAGCCACTTCCGACAGGTCATGGCCGGACATAGGTGGAATGACGCTCTTATGTGCCTCATCTTTTCGTCGAGTTTGGGTGAGCTGGGCTTGAAATGGTTCGAGAGGCTGCCGAAGGGAAGCATCGAAAGGTGGCAGCAGTTGGCAGAAGCCTTTGTGACACTTTTCAAAACCAATACCAAAACACCAAAGAAAGTTGACCACCTTCTCAGTGTCAAGATGGAGCCGAGCAACACACTCAAGGCATGCAACTCCAGATACTGGGAAACTTTCAATAAGATCTTAGATTGCTCGATCAACCTGGTAATCACACAATATAAGCGCAGTCTCCCGGTCGGACATAGACTGTGAGACTCGCTCACTATGAACCAGCCGACATCCATGGGCCAATTAATGCAGCGCATCAACGAGCACATCCGAGTAGAGGATGATGCAGCGATTTCCACTGCGAAGACAACCCCGATGGTAGCTGACAAGAGGTCAGCTGGCAAGGTACATGTGGTCGGACAGGAGACTAGCCGTTCAAATGATCGCGCCAAGGAATCTGACCGAGGATCAAATCGTCGAAGCCGGAGAACGGGTCGTCGGAATGACCGAGATGAGTACCGCCGCAACGATGTGGCTGATGCTAACAGAAGATTGAAAGCTCAGACATGCATCACCACGGTCTTTAAGATTCCAATCTATCGCATACTTAGTGAAATCCGTGACGAGGATTACGTTCGGTTTCCTACTAAGTTAGGCGATGCGCAAAAAGGTTTCAATCCGCGGTACCGCTGCACATTTCACCAGGAGCACGGGTACCGGACAGAGGACTGTTTGCCTCTGAAGCAACTCTTGGAGGAGCTAGTCATAGCCGGACACTTGGACCTTTACATTGATGGGGGTGTTCAGGCCGCACATCCCGCCCCGGTCAATCCGCGTGGACCGGATGACATGGAGGCGCCCCCTCTAGGAGTTGTTAATGTGATCCACGGCATAGTGGAGCCGACGCGTGTCTGCAAGCTCCGAGATATGATCAAGAAGGCAGAACACATAAGGGAAGTTTTGTCGGTCCAACCCGCGATAAAAAGGGGAAAGACTGAGGAGAAAGACGTGATTAGTTTCTCCGTAAAGGATCTAGAGTGAATTCAGACGCCGCACAACGATGCCCTAGTGGTTACACTCTGCGTCAAAGAATTTGATGTCAAGCGCATCTTGATCGACCAGGGAAGCTCGATCGAGATCATGCACTACGACGCGTTCAAACAACTCAAACTCCGAGATACGGACTTGGCCCCGGCAACTTCGCCACTGGTTGGTTTCAACTCGCAACCGGAGTGGCCTTTGGGAAAAATTATTTTTCCGGTCAAAGCAGGATCCGTGGTCAAGCAGGTGGAGTTCTGGGTATTGCAAGTACCATCGACATACAATCTGATCCTTGGTAGGGGGTGGCTTCATGTTATGCAGGCTGTGGCATCGACCTACCACCAGGTTATGAGGTTTCCCTCAGTTATGGGGGAAATTGAGGAAGTTTGGGGCGATCAAGTCATGTCGAAGCAATGCTTTATGGCAGTGAACCGGAGCCAAGCTGCCAAAGGCTTCGTCCAAATGATTGAAGGACCAGAAGACCGGGGAGTCCTTAAGGATGTGGGCGCTAAGGCTGAGGACAAAGCTGTTGAGGGGTTGGTAGAAGTGCGGATTGACACTGAAAGCCCAAACAAGTTCTTCTTGCTCAGTTCAAGCCTTATCGCCCAAGAAAGGACCAAGATGGTAGAATTCTTGATGGCAAATATTGAAGTCTTCGCATGGTCGCCCTACGACATGCCCGGTATTGATCCGAGCTTTATTTGTCATCACCTAAATGTTTTCCCCGGTGCAAGGCCGATCATTCAGAGAACGAGGAGATCGGCACTGCACCACGCCGAGGTAGTCGCAGAGGAGGTAAAGAACTTGCTTGAAGCTCGGGCTATTCAGGAAGTGCACTACCCTCGGTGGATTTCAAACACAGTCGTAGCACCCAAGAAGAATAGGAAGTGGTGAGTTTACGTCGATTACAATACCCTCAACCGAGCTTGCCCTAAGGACAACTTTCCTCTACCCAAGATAGACCAGCTTGTGGACCTAACGGCTAGATATAACAGATTCAGTTTCTTGGATGCCTACCGTGGTTATCATCAAATTTCCATGCACGGCCCTAACCGCGAGATCACTTCCTTCACTACTCCGAGGGGACTCTTCTGTTTCCGAGTCATGCCCTTTGGTTTGAAAAATGCCGGGGCAACTTTCCAAAGGATGGTGACCAAAATGTTCGCTCCATTGCTAGGCCGGACAATGGAAGCGTACATCAATGACATGGTGGTCAAAAGCCGGCGTCAAGTAGACCACTTGTCCGACTTGGCCGAGATGTTCGCCATTCTCAAGCAACACAAGCTACGCCTGAATGCGTCTAAGTGTGCCTTTGGCGTGGGATCCGGAAAATTCTTGGGCTTCCTAGTCACAAACCGAGGCATCGAGGCAGATCCCACACAAATCAGAGCCGTACAAGAATTAAAGCAGCCTAGCTCGGCTAAGGACGTGCAGCATCTGGCCAGAATGGCCGTCGCGCTTAATCGATTCATAAGCCGGTCATCAAATCGCTGCCGCCCTTTCTTTCAAGCTTTGAAATCAAAGTTCTCATGGGATGAAGAGTGTGACCGGGCTTTGGCCGAGCACAAGGAGTATCTGTCTTCAGCGCCACTGTTGGTGACGCCGAAGCCCGGCGAAGAACTCTACCTTTATCTGGCTGTTTCCCAACATGTAGTCAGTGCGGTGCTTGTCCGGTCGGAAGGAATCAAGCATCTCCCCATCTTCTACGTCCGCAAAACCTTGTTACCGGCAGAGTCGAGATACTTGCTATTGGAAAAACTTGCATTGGCATTAATGATGGCCTCCAGGAAGTTGGCGCACTATTTCCATGCTCATATAATCATCGTCTTGACCGAGTTCCCCCTCAAAGCTTTGTTCGAGCGGGCGGACTTCTCCGGTCAAATTCTCAAGTGGGCGGTCGAATTGGGACAGTTTGACGTCATGTTCCAGCCGCGCACTGCCATAAAAGCCCAGACATTGGCCGATTTTGTTGCTGAATTCTCACCTGGGACTCATCCGATATGCCCGGTGGATCTTGCCGCGGCAGACGAGGAGGTGAATACAGGCTCGACCGAAATAACACAGCACGGCGATGTTGGCGACGCGAAATTTGCGCGCCCCGCTGAAGAACCTTCCGCCAGTGCGGTACTTCAGTCTGGCGATGTGATGACGGAGTTATGTATCCCCGACCAACCTGCAGTGTTCGGTGCCGCATCACCAAGGGGGGAGGAAGTGGAACCAATCAGCATCGAACCAGAAGCCGAATAGCCGAGCGGCCATGGTAACATTAACCTTCAAGTCTCTCAAGACCCTTCAGAATGTTGGAAGCTCTTTGTAGGCAAAATGTGGAAACTTTTTGTAGATGGGGCCTCTAACCGCCACGGTGCCGAGCTGGGCACAGTTCTGATTTCGTCAGATGGACTGACCATCGAACACTCTATCACCCTCAGATTCCCTGCATCAAACAACGAGGCTGAGTATGAGGCGCTTTTAGCCGGGCTCAAGAGCGCGCTTCAGATAAATAGCCAAAGACCCTTAATGAAACATGGCAAGGGGGTCAAAATATGGCCACTTTCAGTTCTGATCAAGGTCGAAAAACAGAAGCTTAATAAGCTAATAAATCATGCAAAAATGGGGACCAAAGAGGGGTACAATGGCAAGTGATACATGGAGGTCCCCAACAGTGTTGAGCCCTTCTTCAATGTTGAAGAAGGGCTCAAAATAAGCCTATCTACAGTTTATGACATGCTCCAAAACAGATCACACATAGGCTAAAAATATCACGCAAAATAATGGCATTCAAGAGGATAATGAAGCAAGTGCCAAAAAGAAGCTTCAAACTGCAATGAGCCCTTAATGAAACATGGAATATAGCTCAAAAAAATGACATTTTCAGTTTTGTTCGGAGCTCAAAACAGCAAGAAAATAGGGCTAAGAAATGTTGCAAAAATGAGCTAAAAAAAGAGGGAATTGGCACTCACCCTTGTAGACCAATCTTTGGTTGCTTCTTGGACCAAGTTGCAGCACCCTTAGCCTCTAAAAAACTCCCCAAGCTGCTGGAAATGGAGTAGTGGTGGTGGTGCTAGGTGGTGGTGTGAAAAAGGGGTTGAACTTGGAAGATTTTTGAAGGAAATGAGAGAGATAGAGGGAGATATGCATGCAAGGCTCAAAGTAATTTTTTTTTCAACCCTAAAACTAGGTTTTTGCAGCTGGTTATGTAGACAAATGAGAGGGAGAAAAGGAGGGAAAAAGGGGAGGGAAATTGCATCAAGTTTCCCTCCAAAAAAGTTCCCTCCGGATATAGGTTTTGGAGGGAAAAACAATGCACAGCTGTAATGTACTCATCCTGAGGAAGTTGGCCGGCTAGGTAGTAGAGTTGCAGGTGGTCGGCTGGCCACCCACCCATGGCCGGCCGGCCAAGGGTCAAAATGGTCAAATAGAATTAGTAGCCTCCCAGGTGTCCTCAACACAACCCTGTGGTCAAAAATTGGCAACAGTGAACCAGGAGAGAGAACAAGCCATTTTTCAAAGGGGTTCAAAAGGTTCAGGTGGAATTACTAGCCGGCCATGTGATATTTGTGTCCTCCCAGGTGTGTACAACACAAATATGTGGTTTGGAGCTGAAGAAAGTGGCCTTAGGGTGGTCAACATTGGCTCGGAAGTGTGAAAGACGGGCGACGGAGGGCGATGAAGGAAATATAACTGGTTGCTGGAACAATTACTGGCCTCCCACCCTTCTACGGCCTTCCTGGTGATGAAACAGAGGTACCTGCCAAAAATGAACGGAAACCGATGCAAAATGAAGGTTCGGGGGCCGAGACGCGTAGTCCGAGGCCCCGAAAACTGACTGTTAAGCACCAAAAGTGGCGTTCGACCACAAAGTGGGTCTTTCAGACCTCAGTGTCCCTCAAAAGGGAGTAAACAAGATGCATGCCAAAAACCGGAGCAAACGGAGGTAGTTAGGCAGTCCCGAACCGAGGCATACAGCCTGACGGCTCCGAAAACCGGGAACCGGGCTCCGAAAGGGGCAAAATGGCCTACGACCACGAAAAGTAGCCCACGGCCACTGAGAGATGGTCTACGAAACCTCTCTCTCCCTCTGGGAAAAGAAACAGAGAAAAACCGAGTCTGGTTCGCAAACCGAGGCAAGACACAGAAAAGCCCGGAAGTTTGGAGGCAGGGCTCACGGCCGAGACTCTGAAAACCTCTGGACGAGCACGATATGCAACATCACCAAGCGCTCAATCGGTGACGTCTGAGTCTTAAGGTCGGTCAAAAATGGGGTGTCTACAGTTGTCCCTCTTTGACAGAACTCGGAAGTCACAAATGACGGGAGTGAATGTCAAAGCCCAGAGACGACCCATTTTTGACAAGGCCGAAGACTGAGACAATCATACAAGATACATAGAGATATGCCCGCAGGCGTGCGTGCAGGCGGGGGGGAGGGGGGGCAAAATGCAACTGGCAATGCAAGACGCCGAAGGTGACTCAATGATCATGCAAATGCAGCAAGCTGTAATGAAGCACATATTTACAATAGATGCAATAGTTTTAAGCAAGAATGCAAAGCAACAACTACATTTCATGCAGTCAAGGATGCAGAGAATTATTCAATTCTCGCCACGTCACATATGGAGAAGATACAATACCTGCGCGGTTCGTTGGTCGCACCAGCCTCAAATGAACCGTACATACAATATCGTGCCTCATGGTGCTGGGGATCTCTTGCTTCTTCTTGGTCGAACCACAGGTGCTACTTTTCTCCCTGACTATGGTTGCAACTTTCCCTATTCTCCAACAGGGTGACAGACTAGGTTGGATCAGTATCCAGAATTGAGGCGCATACAGATGCTATCTCAATCTATGGGGCTGCCATACAGATTTCAAGCCGAGGATATACCCCTGGGTATTTAAACCAGACTTTAGTCTCAGAAATCCCGAACCTTTGCGTTCTAGGAAAGAGCCATTCGAACTCTAGTTTCCACCGTCTCAGTTGGTCTCCTAGGAACTCACCGCTAACACAGGCAGGTGGCTATACCAGACCACTGGAAGTCGTTCGGGCACGACAAACACCAAAGGAATTGCAACTTTAGAGGATTTAAGGTCTTCTAGACCGGGCAATAAAATAGATATGATGCAATGGATGTAATAGATGTGATGCAACAAAGAGTGCAATGTATGCAAAACGGCGACATACGCCAACCACGCTGGACTCGTGAGTGGAGGAAGAACGAAGAAAATCAATCAGGAGCGCGTTCCGCGCAACCTAAGATAAATTCCAAACACGTTGAAATTGTGTGAGGAAGGGAACACTCAAACCACGTTGAAATCGTGAGAGGAGGTCCAAAAACAGCCCGCCCAGCGCGTCTACAACGCAACCTGGGATAAATTCCAAACACGCCGAAATCGTGTGAGGAAAAGAACACTCTAACCACGCTGAAATCATGAGAAGAGGTCCAAAAACAGCCCGCCCAGGTGCATACACAACACAACCTGAGATAAATTCCAAACACACTGAAAATCGCGTAAGGAACGGGACACTCAAACCACGCTGAAATCGTGAGAAGAGGTCCGAAGACAATCGCCAAGGTGCGCACACAACGCAACCTGAGATAAAATCCAAACACGCTGAAAATCGCGTAAGGAATGGGACACTCAAACCACGCTGAAATCGTGAGAGGAGGTCCAAAAATAGCCCACCCAGCGCGTCTGCAACGCAACCTGGTATAAATTCCGAACACACTGAAATTGTGTGCAGAAAAGAACACTCTAACCACGCTGAAATCGTGAGAAGAGGTCCAAAAACAGCCCGCCCAGGTGCATACACAACACAACCTGAGATAGATTCCAAACACGCTGAAAATCGCGTAAAGAACGGGACACTCAAACCACGCTGAAATCGTGAGAAGAGGTCTGAAGACAACCGCCCAGGTGCGCACACAACGCAACCTGAGATAAAATCCAAACACGCTGAAAATTGCGTAAGGAACGGGACACTCAAACCACGCTGAAATCGTGAGAGGAGGTCCAAAAACAACCGCCTAGGTGCATACACAACGCAACCTGAGATAAAATCCAAACATGCTGAAATCGCGTAAGGAACGGGACACTCAAACCACGATGAAATCGTGAGAGGAGGTCCAAAAACAACCGCCCAGGTGCATACACAACGCAACCTGAGATAGATTCCAAACATGCTGAAATCGCGTAAGGAACAGGACACTCAAACCACGCTGAAATCGTGAGAGGAGGTCCAAAAACAACCGCCCAGGTGCATACACAACACGACCTGAGATAAATTCCAAACACGCTGAAATCGTGTGAGGAAAAGAACACTCTAACCACACTGAAATCGTGAGAAGAGGTCAAACAACTCGGGAGCGTGTTCCACGCAACCTAAGTTAAGTCCCGGGGGACAACGATCCTAAACGCTGCTCAGTGTAAAAGGATAAACAATAAGAGATAACACAAGATGCAAATAAATGTAATAAGTGCGATGAAACGCGTGCACAATGCAAGACTTGGCACACAGCTTACGACATAGCATTCCATTCACTTGGCACACAGCTCACAACACAACACTCTGTTCGTTAGGCGCGCAACTCGCAACACAAAATTCTGTTCAATCTGGGCACACAGCTCTTTTGGGCACACAGCTCTTTTGGGGCAGACAGCGCATTTCGGGCACGCAGCTCATCTTGGGCACACAACAGATCTCGGGCAAACAGCGCATTCTTCGGGTACACAGCTTATTTTGAACATACAAGATGCAATGACGGAACTTGCAGAAGTTGAAACAATCTCAGATGCCCAACATTTTCCCTCTTTTCTTTTGCTTTGCAGCCTGGAACTTTCATAGCTTCAGATAGGTCCTGGTTTTACTGTTCTCACATGACCAGGGTTGAACGCTGCGATTTTATGAAAGAACGAATCTCGTTTTGCACAGATGTGGAGAACGGCATGGCACTCGGAGCACAAAACGATTTTATTTTTTTGAAATCGAGAGATGAGTTTTCGACCAGGTATTGAGCCTACGACTGAACACAGCAAAACGACTTAACAAGGAAATAAAAGGCACACAACCTAGACATATCGAGTAACACTCGAAACGACTCAAAACAAGAATCGAGATAAAACAAAAAGACACGACACTCAGACGTGCACAGGGAGCCTGTTTCATCGGGTAGTGTTTCCCACCATTTCTCATTTGTGGTTCTCACATCACTCGGCCCTCAAGCTCTGTTTTTTTTCTGAAAAAGCCCTTTTCTCACTTTTTCTCTCATCGCACATCTCTCTATTCTTCAATCTCTCATTTTTCATCCCTCCCCTGGGTGGTTGATGGATAAATAGGAAGTTGCGGGCTCTTGCCCCTAGCATGCTGCTAGATTCTTTTTCTCCTGCGCACAGCAGTGAACTTCTCCCACAGAGGGGTTGTGCTACAACTGGGTGTGTAGCAAATTTGTAGCTGACCGGTTGACGATGCTCTACTGGGGAGTTTGGACGTGATAAGATCTGTCCAGATGATGGAGTGGGATATCTTGCCCCATTCCAGTTCGTGCTTCGCACTTTGCTTGATACCTCGTTGCTTGGAGGATGTGAGAGCTTTCTGCCATTTGTTGTGCCCTTTTCTGGCGAATACGGTGCCCTTTTCGACAAGTAGAGTGCCCTTTCTGGCAAGTATTTTGACAAAGGGGAAAAGACAGAACACCTGACTCAACTGTGCCCCTAGTTCATCATTTTGACCATTTTTTGTTTTTGCTTTCTATTAAAACAGTTTTGACCAACATGAGAGTTAGATTAACGCGCTTGTTCGATTTTCTGATTTAAAATCATGCAAGTTAGGCTATGAGCACTGAGAGTTTTCCCTTTTTTGGGCCCAAGAAATGGTCCAGTTTTGAAAAATGGAGTACTTTTCGAGAAGATTAGTCAACCTCAGTAAAAATTCTCAAAAACTATTTTTGCAAACGACCACTGCTCAATGAGCACGGAACCTACTCTTGAGATGCACAATCTCGGACCCATAGCAATGGAAAATTGCCCCTTGTCTGGAGGACACTGCATGGCAACGGAAAGTTGCCCCTTGTTTGAAATGACACTGCGGCGTTTTGAATGGCAACGGAAAGTTGCCCCTTGTTTGGATAGCACCGTAGCGCATTGTAGTCAGTCCTCAGAGCGACGAACACAACCAGACTCTCAGATACAGCGAAGACAAAGATGACCAGAACCATTGCATGGACACAATCAAATTGAAGTGTTTTACGGCTGGACTTCAGGATGAAGTTGCCTACGTATCCCAAAGATGGGAATCAAGCCTTACGTAGTTCGGGGTTAAGGTACACTCGGGTATTTAACCTCTTTTTATGCTCTAACTTTTGCCAAGGCGCCTGTCGCAGGTTTTCGACCTTGCGAGCTTTGTTCTTCTTTCTTTTCTTTTATTCTCTTTTTTTTTTTTTTCTAACTTTTCTTCATTTTTCTCATTTCATTTCTTTTTCTTCTTTTTTCTTTTTTTTTCTTTTTTTTTTTTTTTTTTTTTTTTTTTTCTTTTTCTTTTTTTTTTTGTTCTTTTTCTTGCTCTAACTTTTGCCTGGGTCGCCCTTCCGGGTTTTCGGCCCAGCGAGCCTCTCAAAGGGTAAAAGTGTAGCTTGGTCCATGTTGAATGGTTTTAAGATCTCGAAGCCATCCGTATCCAGGAGAATGACTACTGTATTGACTTGCAGAAGGATTCATCTTCGGCTCTTCGAGCACATCTGACATCTTTGCCCCTAGTTCGAAGGGTACTTCTGTTCTAGCTTCGCAAGCTTTTTCTGATCTTCTGATCTTCTTGATCCGACTTTCCTGACCTCTTGTTCGAGGGCTGCTTCAAATCTGGCCACACAGGCCTCACATTGTAGTTGACCGTTGAACATTCTGAATTCAAGTTCAAGGTTTGAAAGCAAGGGCTCAAGTCTCGAGGCTGAGAGCGATCCTAAGCTGCACAATCTCAAGAGCGATTCCACACAGGTCTTCGCAGGACCGCGCAAAACATTTTGTTTTTGAAAATTTTTAAGAAATCGACAAATCGCTCGCGCTGAAGATAGTGTGAAACCAGTCTGGATCAAGCCAGGGTCCTTCTCAGTACTTACGCTAACAAGCATGATTTCATTCATTAAGGGCTTAGCACGCCTCTCTTTCTCTCAATTGATCAAAGTTCTGCAAATCTCGAGGAATTCCTCCCTCTTTGTTTTCACCGCAGTGTTCAAAAAAGTTTTGAAAAACTTAGGTCATTACAATGACTTCAAGGCACAAGAGAGTAGGTGGAATGCACTGCCATTTCATTCAAATCCCGGCACAACTAGCACACGGCAGAAGCAAATGCGGGAGTGTGGAAATCACTGCTGTTTCATTCAAAATCTGTTGGCACAATTGGCTCCCTGGCAGAAACAGACTCAAAACAAAACAAAAAGACAAACGCAAAACAAAATGGTGACGCCCGAGGTAACACCCCCGGAATCACCCGACTCCTATACAACAGGACTGACTCAATACAACAAGACAGACCCAAAACAAAAGAGACTGACTCAAAACAAAAAGACAGACTCAAAACAAAACAACAAAACTGACCCAATACCCAAGTCAGAAAGCACAAAAACTGGTATTTGCACATTGTTCAGAACAGTGCGTGCCATTCCCACGTCTGGAGTAAATTGAGCGTCATCCGCAGCTGGTTCATCCCTCGATCACATAATCACATTATCCCTCAAGTTCACTGACCCAGTGTCGATAGACTTTGCAGAGCTTAGCGCGACAATGACCCCGTCGTCAATCAAATCTTGAACTTCGTGGCGAAGACAAAAGCAATTGTCAGTGCCATGACCGGTTTGTTGATGGAAGGCACAATACTGGGCAGCATCATGTGTAGCCGGAAGAGGGTTCGGGAGAGGCCGAGGCTCAAGGGGTTTGAGATGGCCTTGTCCTACAAGGATTTGGAAAGCTTTGGACAAAGGCATGTGGAGGGCATGGAAGACCCTTTGACCTCGGGGTTGGTACTTCAAGGCTTGTGGATTTTTGCTGGGCGCACCCGCAAAGGGACTGGCAGGTGCTGGCTTGGTTTGCTGATCTCTTCTGAGTGGAGGATTAGAGCTAACAGGATCATTTCTAGTACGACAGCCCTTTTCCCGATTTTCCCCTTGATTCAGACTGCCCCCAACTTGAGTAGCGAAAGTGTCATCCACAATTTTTGCAACAACTGCGAGGACTTGCTCTTTGTTCAGTCCCTCGGCTTTTAAAGCCTCAACAGCAAACATAAGATGTTCATGGGGATCCATGCCCGCCCCTGCCTTGTTCTTTCCACTCGCCTCCACTTTGCCAAGGGATTGGCATTCCTCAAATACAGCCCGTTCCAAGATTGGGAAACCTTTTGTCGTGAAACTCTTAGCATGTGCTGTGGTCGATGACGGAGCCAATGTCTCGGAGGCCAGATCTGTCACGGTTCTCTGAAGATCTTCGATCATTCTCTTCAGCTCAGAAGTAGTGGGGTCACGGGTTTGAGATGATTGGGGTCCAGGTGCATCCATCATGCATAAGTCCATGCTTTCTGGAATGAACACCTCAGGCTTGGGTAGATGGGCTGGGGTGATGTATATGCTGGGGTCGTAGGTGGACGGCAGTACATAGATGAGGTTGAGATGTAGGGGTGACGAGTTAGCGCTAACCTGAGGTCCTTTGGGTGGAGCTAGGGTCTCTTCATCAATAAGATCCTGAATCTTATGACGGAGGCGGATGCAACGGTTCGTATCATGACCGTGCTGTTGATGGTAGGCACAGTATTTAGCTGGGTCATATCTTTGTGGAAGAGGGTTTGGAAGGGGTTGGGGTTCTAGGAGTTCTAGGTGCCCTTCTTCTCGCAGCTTTTTCAAAGCTTGAGAGAGACTCATGTAAAGAGGATGGAATTTTCGGGCTTGGGGCCGAGTTGAAGTGGTTGGTTCTTGGCCATTCAGGGAAGTGGTGATATTGTCTACTTCTGAGCATTTCGCAGCTGTGCTACCATCAGTATTAGCATTGGAAATGCGAGCAACATTTCTCTTCAAAGGCTCATTATCTTCTGCAAAGATCCCTTGTCTGATGGCATCCTCGATTTGAACCCCCATCTCATGCAGATCTGAAAAGGTAGGGAAGGGAAGAACAATCATCTTCTGCATAAGCTTGGGTTGGAGATTGCGCACAATCATCCGAATCTGATCTTTGTCAGTGGGCCTAGTGGTCATCATTGAGGCTTTTGCTCTCCATCTCGTCACAAACTCTGAGAAACCCTCCTTTCGTTCTTGGCGGGTGACTTCAAGATCACGAGTTGTGACCTCAATCTGTGTGTTGTAAGAGTATTGAGCACTAAAGGCCTCAGCCAGCTCTTCCCAGTTCTGTTTCACAGAGTTTTCCAATTTTGCATACCAGATTGCGGCCATCCCAGACAAGGTTCGGCCGAATAGTGACAATTTCTGGGCTGTGGTCAAACCCATTGGCCTCAAGATATCAGAAAACAGTTGGAGGTGCACCATTGGGTCTTCAGAGCCATCGAACCGATCGATATGCGGCATTTTAAACCGCTCCGGTAATGTTACCACTGAGTCGGTATAACCATCCTCTATATCAGGAATAGAGTGGGCCCCCTGAGACTTTTTGAACAATTTCTCAAGCTTGCTCACTTTCAATGCTGTGGGGTCCGTCTCAAACTCAAAGGGGGAGTCTGGTAGGTTGGTGAGTGTTTTAGATAGCTGGGGTAGAACCGGGGGCGGAGCTGGCCCGACTGGAATGTCCGTATCTGCCTGGACATTTGGTGTCTCCTCAGGTATCGGAACCCTTGGTGGAGGAGGAGCTTGATGTGAGGCTGATGCTCCGGCTTGCTGCTGTAGCCGGGTAATTAGCTCCGCCTACTGGGTTATGACCACGGCCTGTTGATTGGCGAATTCCACTTGGCGGGCAGCGTCTTGCTGCATGGCTTTCATACTATCCTGGAGTTGGCGCACCATCTCTTCCAGACCCGACATATTGTACTGATCTAACTGAGCAATCGGTATATCTATGTCTGCAATAGGCTCGAAAATCTCAACCCGACTGTTCAAAGACCACTGAGCTGGTAGCTGCTATACTGATGGTTTGTGTCTGACTGGCCTTTTCACCCTGCCTCTGGTAAAGGAACACTGATTGCCCTTGAACTGAATCTCTGACCCGACAAATTCTATCAACACAAGTTCGGTGTACCCGGGGGATATTGGAGCCCTCTGAAGCTATGGTTCCCAGACTACCTAGCAAAAGAGAAAACAGACAGCATCTCAGCCTGATTTCGTCTGAACAGATACGAGCATAGTTGAATGAGTGTGCCCCATACTGAATTCTGCCCAAATCTCTGTCCTGCAAACTGATACCCTCAAGTAAACTGAATCCCAAAATACTGAACCGGTGCCCGCAGGCCTGATGCCCAAACTCATAAACTGATACATGCATTCCCTGTATAGACGCACTCTAACAAGCACATAACAGATAAGTGAGAGCCAAAACACCCCTATGTTGGGGTAGGGTTACCCTGTCCTATTTTGTCAGGAACTAGGGTTTCACTACGCACGCAGCGGTTTCAAACAACTTATATCGGGTAAACAACCTGTCCTAGTTTGGAATGGTCACTATGGATCCGAATATGCACTAGGTCGAATGGTCAAAAAGGGTGCCCCGGTAAAACCGGGGTTTGTGTTCCCATACTGGCAGAGCCCACAACCGGTCAGCCTTATGGTCATGCCTTGACAAGACAAGCCTCCGGCAAACCGTTCAGGAATAGTAGATGGCAAACACGGTGTCCTAGGCGCACCAATGCAAATGCAATGCAAAGAAACACACAAGCGTAGTCAAAACAAGATATCACGAGTTCGAGTCAAGTTCTCTAAATCCCCAGCAGAGTCGCCAGAAACTGTAGACGTCCCCGAACGCCCCGGGAGGGTTAAGTCCCGTTCCGTTCATATTGGGGTCACTACTGTTCAAGGACTCAAATGTCACGGTTCTTAATCTTGAACCAAAGAGTCCAAATCCGGCAAATTGATTTTGAAAACAGATTTTTTTGGAAAGAAGTGCCAAACATGGACTGCTTTGCCAGATATAGAGTCGCCACCTAAATGTTTTTTAATGGGAAATTTAGGAAACCCTGACTCGGTGCCAAAGGCCACGTGTCCGTCATCACCAAAGTTGCCTCGGCTCGGGAACTTGGGTACGATTGGGGAAGGTCACTTCGTGAGCACCCCCGCTCGTCCGGTCAAAGACCAGCCTCTATTAACCATGATATCTGATTTTGAAGACATTGTATGTTCTTATTGCGGTTATTAGCCTAGGTTACTATGTGATGCGCACAGCATACAAGTATAGACTGGATCACCTGAATTGGAACAAAACACTTCATGTTTGTTTGTTTGAAAAAATGGTTTGATGGTGCTACCCGCAGGTAGGCTAAGACGTGAATTTGCCACCCTCGGGTGGGCTTAAGAAAGCATGATTTTGCCACTATCTAGTGGGCTTTAAAACAAACATTTGATGAATTGTTCCAATCCAAATAACCCAACCTCCACCCACAGGCATTCAAGGCAGTTATATCACATAAGCAGTTAGCCTCATGGTAAGCATGCTATCATGGCAGTCACTCACACGCATGCAAGGATGCTAAAGCATAAAACTCACCGAGTACTCCAAGCCAAAACAGAAACTCATTAGAAATCATGCATGATCCTAAATATACAGGATTGCCTAATGCAACACATGCAAAAATGCAAACTATAGCAGGCTCGGCTATTCTAAACATGGCATATGGAATGCTACAACTAACACGTATTCAACTTAGAATTGAAATACAAATGCAGTTAGTATGATGCGCCGAGCCCGGTGCATGTAAAACAGATGAATGAATGCAAACATGCTATCATACTGTATGCTAATTGAAATATGCCCTAATCTAACCATCATAAGCAGGTAAATAAAAGGGAAGAAAGACGTGGGATTGGAAGACATACATCACACTCACCCACACTTATTACAATTTTGCCCTCGCACAGAGGGTCTGAATAAATATACAGTCCCGAATAAAAGAATAGTACAGTCCAAATAATACAGTCCCAAATAATGTACAAATTCCTAATTAATTTACAAATTAACTAAGAAAATAATAAAACTGGCATGCAAGCCAGGGACTGCCTTGATTCTAATGAACGATGTATGTTTGGGTTGCCTTGCGCGGAAATCCACTGGGATGCCCCAATTAGCCTCTGTTTCGTAATTATTCTTGGAAAGCGCGCCAAGCCTCGGAAGACTGCTGATTCTTGATTTGCTGCAACAGAGAGCAGGAAAGGGGTATGGCAATGTATTTTCACAAATGTATGCATGCCTCGATCCTCGTGCCACCAATCACGCATATCGATGCATGATGGCCGAGGAGTCGAATTGCACAACTCAATATGAAATGAATGCACATGAAAACACAACAAAGCCTAATTCCATCATGGATGATCTGGAGTGTCGGTGACTAGGGAATTGAGACACGTTCCGTCACTCGGAGTACGGAACATACCTCGTTTCCCATGTCCGGGCTAACTCCTATCCCGAACACGATGCAATATGCATGACATGCATGAAATGCAACTAAGATACAATCCTAACATGCATAATGTTATGGAATGGCATACACGCTGCACGAGGTAATACACAACCGAGTATACACAATGCTATGGATGAAATGGCATACGCAATGCAATAATGGGCTTACACCAACATGAGAGAGCCTCAGCCACACTCACATAGGAGGCCATAAGATGAAAATGAGACAACTCGAAGTGCGTGCATGCGTGCACGCAAACCGAGGACCGAACCTACGGCACGGAATGCCACTCTAACAAGACATGGCAAAACATGGAATATGGCATATGATCATGCAATTTTCAGAGGCAAAATGAGATGCAAAGCAGCCCCAAATCAAGGCGAAATGACACCCGATGCATGGAATCACTCCCGAAACATGAAATTAGGCATACGGAATGGCCTACAGCTATACAAAGCATGCATAATTGATACATAAAGTGAAAAGACAGAAGCAAGGAAGCCCCAAAATAATCATTTTTACAGTTCAAAGCATGGCCAAACAGTAAGCACAAGTGGGACTAAATTAGCATACAAAAATGGCTCCGCAAGGGAGGCAATGAAGCAAGTGGTAGATGCAAAGCCCAAACAGAAAAAGACCCTTCTACAACACTGAATAGGGACCAAAAATATGACTACTTACAGTTTATGGAAGCCCCCAAAACAGTATAAAAACACACTCAAAATGTCATGCAAGATGAGGCTCAAAAGAGGCTATAACATAAAGTATACAAAATATTCATCAAACAGCCAAAGATACTTAATGAAACATGGCAAGGGGGTCAAAATATGGCCACTTTAAGTTCTGATCAAGGTCGAAAAACAGAAGCTTAATAAGCTAATAAATCATGCAAAAATGGGGACCAAAGAGGGGTACAATGGCAAGTGATACATGGAGGTCCCCAACAGTGTTGAGCCCTTCTTCAATGTTGAAGAAGGGCTCAAAATAAGCCTATCTACAGTTTATGACATGCTCCAAAACAGATCACACATAGGCTAAAAATATCATGCAAAATAATGGCATTCAAGAGGATAATGAAGCAAGTGCCAAAAAGAAGCTTCAAACTGCAATGAGCCCTTAATGAAACATGGAATATAGCTCAAAAAATGACATTTTCAGGTTTGGTCGGAGCTCAAAACAGCAAGCAAATAGGGCTAAGAAATGTTGCAAAAATGAGCTAAAAAAAGAGGGAATTGGCACTCACCCTTGTAGACCAATCTTTGGTTGCTTCTTGGACCAAGTTGCAGCACCCTTAGCCTCTGAAAAACTCCCCAAGCTGCTGGAAATGGAGTAGTGGTGGTGGTGCTAGGTGGTGGTGTGAAAAAGGGGTAGAACTTGGAAGATTTTTGAAGGAAATGAGAGAGATGGAGGGAGATATGCATGCAAGGCTCAAAGCAATTTTTTTTTCAACCCTAAAACTAGGTTTTTGCAGCTGGTTATGTAGACAAATGAGAGGGAGAAAAGGAGGGAAAAAGGGGAGGGAAATTGCATCAAGTTTCCCTCCAAAAAAGTTCCCTCCGGATACAGGTTTTGGAGGGAAAAACAATGCACAGCTGTAATGTACTCATCCTGAGGAAGCTGGCCGGCTAGGTAGTGGAGTTGCAGGTGGCCGGCCGGCCACCCCCCAATGGCCGGCCGGCAAAGGGTCAAAATGGTCAAATAGAATTAGTGGCCGGCCACCAGATATTAGTGGCCTCCCAGGTGTCCTCAACACAACCCTGTGGTCAAAAATTGGCAACAGTGAACCAGGAGAGAGAACAAGCCATTTTTCAAAGGGGTTCAAAAGGTTCAGGTGGAATTACTAGCCGGCCATGTGATATTTGTGTCCTCCCAGATGTGTACAACACAAATATGTGGTTTGGAGCTGAAGAAAGTGGCCTTAGGGTGGTCAACATTGGCTCGGAAGTGTGAAAAACGAGCGACGGAGGGCGATGAAGGAAATATAACTGGTTGCTGGAACAATTACTGGCCTCCCACCCTTCTACGGCCTTCCTGGTGATGAAACAGAGGTACCTGCCAAAAATGAACGAAAACCGATGCAAAATGAAGATTCGGGGGCCGAGACGCGCAGTCCGAGGCCCCGAAAACTGACTGTTAAGCACCGAAAGTGGCGTTCGACCACAAAGTGGGTCTCTCAGACCTTAGCGTCCCTCAAAAGGAGTAAACAAGAAGCATGCCAAAAATCGGAGCAAACGGAGGTAGTTAGGCGGTCCCGAACCGAGGCACACGGCCTGACGGCTCCAAAAACCGGGAACCGGGCTCCGAAAGGGGCAAAATGGCCTACGACCACGAAAAGTAGCCCACGGCCACTGAGAGATGGTCTACGAAACCTCTCTCTCCCTCTGGGAAAAGAAACAGAGAAAAACCGAGTCTGGTTTGCAAATCGAGGCAAGGCACAGAAAAGCCCGGAAGTTTGAAGGCAGGGCTTACGGCCGAGACTCTGAAAACCTCTGGACGAGCACGATATGCAACATCACCAAGCGCTCAATCGGTGACGTCTGAGTCTTAAGGTCGGTCAAAAATGGGGTGTCTGCAACTGCTTAGGGGGTGACTTCTCAGTTTCCATGATTGAGGATCAAACGGCTGTGGGCCCTCATTCTGGCATTCTAGATGCATCCATCGCACCCTCCTTCGTTTGGCAATACGAGGAAGGCTTTTTATCTAGCAGTTTTGGGTCAGGTAGCAAACCAAAATCTGATTCCACAGAGTCTGTGGAGTCAGAATCAGATTCTATTTCGTCTGAGTCAAAGTCTGGTATTCCTGGGGTTGATAACCCGGATGTCACTGTCCTATCCAGGTCGTCTTTTTCATTTTCCTTTGAGTCGGTTATAACTGAAGAATCAGACGAACTAGATGTTGTTAATGAGAATGCTACAACTGTGGCTTCTGAGTACTTTTCTATGCCTTTAGTTTATTGCATTAATCAGGACTTTCAAAACTTTGATGAAAATGACGAGGAAGAAATTCCTCCAGTTTTGAAACATTTGATTAATCAAGAGCAAGAGAGGTTTGTAAAACCTTTGGTTGATGAAATCACCTTAATTAATGTTGTACTGAGAAGGACCCGCGGCTGGTCCAGATCGGGTCCATGTTGTCTTCAGAGGAGCTCAAGCACTTAGTCGCTTTATTAAAAGATTTCAAAGATGTTTTCAATCCTGAGATTGTACAGCACCGGATCCCTCTTGACCTAGAGGCCCGACCTGTTAAGCAGAAGCTCTAAAGGATCCACCTGGATTGGGCTCTGAAAATCAAAGAAGAGGTCACCAAGCAGATTGATGCAGGGTTCCTGTTAGTATCTGAGTATCCAACTTGGTTGGCCAATATAGTTCTGGTGCCGAAGAAAGATGGCATAATTTGGGTATGTGTGGACTTCAGGGATTTGAATAAAGCCAGTCCGAAGGACGACTTTTCTCTACCGCATATCGATGAATTGGTTGACTTTACTGTTGGGCATGCGCTGCTCTCGTTCATGGATGGGTTTTTCGGGTATAACCAGATTATGATGGCACTCGAAGACAGGGAGAAGACTGCTTTTACCACCCCATGGGGAACCTACTGTTATAGGGTGATGCCGTTCGATTTGAAGAATGCTGGGGCTACATATCAACGGGCTGCAACCACGATCTTACACGATATGATCCACAAAGAGGTTGAGGTGTATGTGGACGACATGATTGTCAAGTCCAAGGAAAGAGAGGGCCACTACGTCGCCTTGAAGAAAATTTTCCAACGGATCAGAGAATATCGGTTACGACTGAATCCTCAGAAATGTACTTTCAGTGTTACAGCAGGGAAAATGCTGGGGTTCTTGATCACACAAAGGGGCATCGAGATCGATCCTTCCAAGATTAAGGCCATCTTAGAAATGCCACCACCAAGGACTAAAAAGGCGGTGCGAGGCTTTCTGGGTAAAGTGCAATTCATATGGCGATTTATTACAAAATTAACCTTGATTTGTGAACCACTATTTGGTCTCCTGAAGAAAGGAAAGAAGTTCCAATGGGATGACCGATGCCAAGTTGCTTTCGAACAGATCAAGCAGTAGCTACAGAACCCACCCGTGTTGTCACCGCCAGAGCCGAGGAAACCGTTGATTCTGTATCTATCAGTGACCGACACGACGATGGGCTGTATGCTTGCGCAGGAATCTGAGGATAAAGTGGAGAAGGCTATCTACTACCTGAGCAAGAAAATGCTGGAATATGAGACCCACTACACTCCGCTGGAGAAGGCTTGTTTGGCCTTGGTATGGGCTACCAGGAAGTTGAGGCACTACCTGCTAGCTAACTCTATAATATTTGTTTCGAGATTGGATCCCATCAAATATCTCTTCGAGAAACCAGCACTTACGGGTAGGCTAGCTCGTTGGTTGCTTCTTCTCTCCGAATTTGATCTGAAGTACATGACACGGAAGTCTATGAAAGGGAGAGTGGTAGCGGAGTTCCTAGCCGATCACCCACTGGAAGGGGATGAAGCAATAGAATATCTGTTCCCGGATGAGGCCATTCTGCAACTCGAAGAAGAGGTCTGGACTATGTACTTTGATGGAGCGTCTAATCAGTATAGGTATGGAATAGGGGTGTTGCTGATAGCATCCGACAATTCCCACATACCCTTAGCTTTCAAACTCCGGTTCAAAGTATCGAACAATGAGGCACAGTATGAGGCATGTATCGCTGGCTTGGAAGCCGCCCTGGAACTAGGGGCAAAAAGGTTGGACGTCATTGGGGACTCGAACCTTGTTGTATCTTAAGCGAAAGGAGACTGGAAGGTGAAGGAGGAAAGAATGAAAATCTATCACCAAACTCTAGACGTCCTAATTCCCAGGTTTAAGAAGTTAACCTTCAACCATCTGTTGAGAGAGAGCAACAGGTTTGCAGATGCTTTATCAACTTTATCTTCTATGATAGACATCCCTTTGGGAGTCCGGATGTGTCCAATCATCATTGAACAGCGGTATGTGCCGGCCTACGAGCTGATTGCCACCATAGATGAGGTGCAAGATCAAAACCCCTGGTACCATGACATTTGGAACTTCTTGGAAAAGGAGGCTTATCCGCCAGGGGCAAATGCCAAAGATAAGAGGGCAATTCAAAGAATGGTTGCACAGTTCATCGTCTGCGGGGGTAAACTGTACAAACAGGGTCATCTTGGGATGCACAAACTGTGTGTTGATGCTGAAGAATCTAAGCGCCTGATGGAGGCCATCCATGGAGGAGAGTGCAGAGCGCACATGAGCGGGGTGATGCTAGCCAGAAAAATTCTCAGACAGGGTTACTACTGGTCAACCATGGAGGATGATTGTATTGGCTTTGTTTGGCGATGCCACAAATGTCAGATCCATGCAAATCGCATGAACATTCTGCCGTCGAAGCCTTACAACATCACTTCGCCATGGCCATTTTTAGTCTGGGGGACTGATGTAATTGGGGCAGTTACTCCGAAGGGGTCGAACGGGCATCAGTATATCTTGGTGGCGATAGACTAGTTTACAAAGTGGGTCAAGGCCCAATCTTTCGCAGTGCTGAAGGCATCGCATGTAGCTAAGTTCATCAGGAACAACATTATCTGTCGCTATGGAGTCCCGAATGAGATTATTTCGGATAATGGTTCCCACTTCAAGAAGGAGGTGATCGACTTGTTGGAGAAGTACAACGTGGCTTTTCATAAGTCATCCACATATCGGCCGCAAACCAACGGAGCTGTTGAGGCCGCCAACAAGAACATCAAGCACATTCTACAGAAGATGGTGGAAACCTACAGGGACTGGCTAGATAAGCTGCCACTTGCTCTTTGGAGCTACCGGACATCAATTCGAACTTCTACTGAGGCAACTCCGTATTCCTTGGTTTATGGGATAGAAGCTGCTCTGCCTATCAAAGTTGAGGTTCCGTCACTACGGGTAATGGCTGAGTGCCAGATAGCTGAGGCAGATTGGCAACAGAGCAGATTCAAAGAACTCATGCTATTCGACGAGAGAAGGTTGAAAGCACTGTATCATGTCCAAGGTTATCAACGAAGAATTGCCAGGGCTTTTAACAAGAAGGTTAAGTCTAGGAATTTGAAGGAAGGGGATTTGGTGCTTAAAGACAATCGAGCTCCCATCCACAACCCTAGGGGCAAGTTGAGACCTAATTGGACTGGTCCTTACATCATCAAATCAATCTGGTTGGATGGAGCTGTCGTTCTTATGGACCTAGATGGCCTAGAGTTCTCCCAGCCAATCAACATGGACAAGTTGAAGAAATACTATCCCTGAGAGGCTTGCTAGGCCGAAAACCCGAAAGGGCGACCTAGGCAAAAGTTAGAGCACGAAAAATTTGAAAATAGAAAAACTGAGCTCGCAAGGTTGAAAACCCAAAAAGGGCAGCCTTGGCAAAAGTTAGAGCGCAAAAGGAGAGTGTTAATACACGAATGAACTCGAACCGAACTACGTAAGGCTTGATTCCCATATTTGGGATACGTAGGCAACTTCTTTCTGAAGTCCAGCCATAAACACTTCCAACTCAATTGTGTCCATATGATCAAGTTGGTCATCTTTGTCTTTTCTGCATTCAAGAGCTCGGTTGTGATCTCCAGTGCAGTGCTATTCAGACAAGGGGCAACTTTCTAGTTGTTGGATCCGGGGTTGTACATCTCAAGGATAGATCTCGGTTGTGTCCAGTTGTAATCCATATCGAAAATGGTTTTGAAAAGTTTTAATAAAAGTTGATTTTGTTCAAATTAATCTTTTTACAACTTAGACCATTTTTGGACCATACGGAAAATTTTCAGTACCCACAACCTTCAATTTCATTCATTTCAATACAGAGTTCTCTGACTCTTGATACAAATTGAAGTTGCTTTTTATTATATTCATAAAGAAAACTTGAAAGTATAGATTAAAGCAATAAACTTGGGGCATAGTCAGGTGTTCCTGCGTCCCCTCCCAGAGCTTGTGGAAGCTTCTGATGCCAAAGTAGGCCCGGTTTGTGCCTCATCTTCAAGCCAAGCTATGCATTCGCCAGAAAGGGCACAACTGCAATTGGGAGCAGGGGCCAAAAGTTCTCTTGTTCTCCATGCTGTGGCATACCGAGCTAGCTGTGAGCCTCGGATCGGAAATGAAGCTGGGTACTCTATCCCCTCTTCCAGGCAAGTCTAGTCATGGCCGAACTGACGCTTGAATCGGAAAGGGAAATAGAAGACACAGTGCGTCAAGCCAACCAACTGAATGCCTGGCTGCCGAGACATGCTGTAGCTCATCTCTGGCAGATCAAACCAGGGGTAGCACCAAGCAATGTCAACAGCAGATCTGCTCCAGTGGTACCCCCATCCCTCGTTCGGAAAGTCAACTAGCTGTGCGCAAAAGAAATAGTCCCGTGTTGAGCATGCCAGACAAGCGTCCACTACCTTCAACTTCTCCATCAGCCATACCTGGGGAGGGATGAAAAATAAGAGAGATTAAAGAATAGAGAAGTGTACGAGGAGAGAAAAAGTGAGAAAAGAGTTTTGAGAGAAAAACAAAGCCTGAGGGCCGAGTGATGTAAGAAACACATGTGAGAAGGGTGGGAAACATTACCTGCAACAGTAGTGGACTCCCCGCAAATTTGGTTGTCTCCCGGCGGTGGAAGGCGTCCAAGCCCATCAAAGTCTCGGCTAGTGTCATGCTAATACAGCTTTTGCCCTCTTTCAAACCTTAGGCAACTTCTATCAACCGAATGCTAGACCCTCCAAAGCTAGGGGCAAGCAGAAAATGGGCTAACATACATAAGCAGAGGGCATGTTGCCGAAAACTTTGCCAAAAGTGGTAGCCGCAGTCGCCGGTATCAGAAAATCGATGAATCAAGTTGGGGATGTCCAACTCCCCATTTTGCACCAAAGACCGAGCATCATGTAGGGTGAGCCCGCACATCCTTCCCAAAGCTTGGATGTGGCCAAAATGAAATTGGGGCAAGATTTTCTCGTCACGCCGGGACTCCATCAAAGCTTGAAATTCCTCGATTGTAGGACACAACTCTTGTCCCCCGAAGCTAAATACGTGCGTAACTAGATTCCAACATCTAGCCGCGGCATGGAGGAATGGAAAACACAGCGGAGTATGGCTCAGCGAGAATAGTGAATTTAGCCCAAAACCTCGAAAATTCAACTTTTTCGAGCCATCTAAAGTCTCAATCCAATTGGACAGTCTTTCGGCGAAGAATGGTTCCATTTGGGGCAAAAATGGAGCTGAAATGAGGAAACCACGAAGTTGGAACCTTAATAGAAGATAAGGCATTGAGTGGAGGATAGATGTCAACATTTCGGAGGTGCTGCTCATCGATGGTCGGCAGTGGCTCATTGATGGCTGGCAGGGGCTCATCAATGGCCGGCATAGGCACATTGATGGCCGGCAGAGGGAAGTGATGGCCGGCATCCTCCCCTTCATGCTCCATGATCTCCTGTGTGAAGATTCAACAGTTTCCAGTAGTTGTATTCTATTATCGGCACCTTTCGAGGGCTAGTTTTGGTTTTTTTCAGGCTTGAGCATGTCTGTTTAAGTCGTGACCATCTAGCCTTGTTTAGTAAGTTGTATGTATGTTGCATTTTGCTTATCGAGTTGTATGTATGTTGTTTATCAAGTTGTCGTGATTTTCTTATCGAGTTGTATGTATGTTGTTTATCGAGTTGTTGCAATTTGCATATTAAGTTGTATTTAGATTGTTTATTGAGTTGTTTTGTTCTTTCAGTTGTTAGTTGGTTCACTACCTGAATTGGAGCAATGCAATTCGAATGTGCAGTTTTCAACCAAAGATCAATCTCATTTTTATGCTGTGCGATGTTATGCGATGCTTAGAATGTAAAATGCAACACTTTTTTTTAAACCAAAGTTCTTTTCATTCCAATCATGGTTTCTTTTTGCAAAAAAGTACAAGTTTTAAAGAAAATAAAACTGCCTAAGGCTGTACAATGAGCTAATACTACTAGCAAAAAGAGAAACAAAGCAAAGACAAAGGAAAACAAAGCAAAAAACATCTAAATCGGTGTTACTCAGCTCAGGATTGAGAGGCCCTCTTCATCCTCTTCCTCGGCTGTGCAGACTCTGGAGCACTATCACCATTGGCATCGCTGTCTGAAGCTAGATCAAAGCCTAAACTGGAACCCTCCTTAGCCTCTCCAGCCTCACTACCTGCAGAATCCGAGCCAGCGTCGTCGTCTCCCCTATCAGATGACTCGAACTGTGGACTCACTGCCTCAGCCTCCTCACTCGTCTCGTCATCCTCGTCACCCAGAATGGGCTTTGAAGGGCCACTCTCACCGCGGATGCCTCTAGCTCTACCTTGGTTGCGTGCCTAAGCCTGCCTTTCTCTTCTCTGCTGTTGGGGGAGGAACTGAAGGTCCTGTCGCTTCTCCTGCCGAGGCACTCGATGGGGCTGGCATCTTCAAAGGAATCTGAAAAGGAAAGTTTGTTAAGATGTGTTAGAGTTGTGATGTATATTAGATGCAAAAGATAATGTACAGTGAGCAGTAAATGATTGCAGTGTATGTATGCCGTGGGCAGTATATGGGAACAGTGTATCAATGCGGTGTTCTAGTGCAATGTATCAGATTAGTGTAGTATGGAACAGCTAAAGTGCTAATGTGTTAGCAGAGAAACTGTGTGATATGAAGTGCAAAGTTGAAGAAATTACCGGAATCTTGTAAAGGCTGAGCAAATCCAGGCTCGTTTGTACCATCTCTGTCAAGGAAGCCACTAGCTCAAGGGCCTGCCCTGTGTACTCTATGGGCGCCTGCAAGTGCATTGAAGGGGTCAGTGTTCTATAAAGCATAATTGAAACAAAGTAAATATGCAAAATGTAAAGTTTGGTGCATACCGGAGTCGGGCCACAAACTCTGATAAGCGCATGACCAGTTGGTGCAGGCTTAATAGGGATCTGGTAAGTCTCCCAAAAACGTCTCCGATAAGTCAGTGAAGTAGGCAGCTCTGGCCATCCCACTCTCTGCTTCTCCCCAGAATCTCTCCTCCTACGAGACCTGGTCGCTCTGGCCCCTTTGCTTCTCTCTCTCGCAGCTGGAGCTCTCGCTCCCTCACCTCCGCGAACGCCGGTCAAAGGCGACATTAGATGAGTCTGGATGAAAGTTGCATAGTCGCCCTCTGTACGGAAGTACTTCGTCTCCAGCCTTACCATAAACTGGATCACCTCCTCAGTAAAAAGTCTGTGTGTCTCTCTCATCGATATTGGGGGTGCCGTCGTTACGAACGGGGTAGGTAGTCCTAAGGTCTGGCGTGCAAAATGCTCGCTCAAGAACCAAGCACGGCAGATCAGGCCCTCGAGGAGAATATGGTAGCGAGCAACGACCCTAGCTGTCTCATACGGGAATCTAAGCCTCGAGGGTATCACATCCTACGGCTGCCATGTGATCTAAAATGAAAGAATGAATAGATGATCAGTTGCCATTAATTGGCTAATGTGCATGTATCAAGATTGATTGAAAAGCGAGATGGCTTTGTTTTGGGTCACCTCGTGCGCCGTGACCGTGTCGAAGTACTGTCGGAAGAACATGAAGTTCTCCCAGGTCCTACAATGGAGCTAGCTGTCGTATACCCGAGAGAACGGGACTGTCATCGTGGTCTCCTCTACAGGCTCTGGAGCAAGAGCCAGGATGTATGCGTATACCCACAACTGCAGAAAATTGTGATTGGTACAGTGTATGAGCAGACACAGAAAATGCAGAGTAGAAAGTACGAATGCAAGGCAGAAAACATGCAGATATAGAGAATGTAAAGCAAGAAATGCTAAGCAGAAAATGTAAAGTGAAAAAGGGGAACTAAGCTATGTACCTCCCAGGCCCGCCAGTAGCCGCCGATCAAGGTCCTGCTCATCCAAGAGGTCGAGCTCTTGTATCCATACAGTGTGGTGAGGCCGGCTCCGTCCCAGTCGTAGAACTAAACTCTCTGGAGTACTACCAATGCGCTCAGAAAGTACAAACCTACCGTATTCCACTTGTTTGAAAATAAGGTGGTACCGAAGAGGAACATGAGGAAGCCCCTAGCATACTGCTCTGTCTCCTCAACTATCTCGGGCTCCTCTCCTCTAAACTGCTTCTCGAACCAACTATATCTGACCATGCCTGCCTGAAGTATCGGTGGGCGTGCCCCGAGCAGTGCGGTCCATGAAGCCTTCCACTCTCCCATGTCAGGGTCGAGAGGGATCGGATCACCTCCCATGCCTAAGCCCGTGATCATGGCAAAGTCGTAGGGAGTCATCGTCATCTCCCCTATCGTAGAGAAATGGAAAGAGTTGGTGGTATCCCACCACCTCTCACGAGAGCCCCTAAGAGAGGGCGGCTCGCTACGACCCGCGTCAAGCTGGAGCAAAATAGACCAAAGCCGGTCTCGTCAATGATGTCACGGACCCTGACTAGAAGATTGTCGTACTAGTCCTAGGCTGTCGTCGTACCATAGCCTCTGAAGGAGCGGGATCCGTCCTATAGTAATGCATGAGATGCAATCAAATCAAGTACAGTTACAAGTACAGTCGGAAGTACAGTTGCAAGTACAATCGGAAGTATAGTTGCAGGTACAGTCGAAAGTACGGTTGAAGGTATAGATGAAAGTACAGTGAATGTGAAGCAGTGATGTATGAGATACAGTCATATCAAGGCATGTGATGCTATTAGATTAAAACAGTACAAGAAATGCAAATAGCTGAAAGTAGTTCTGCAGAAGAGTGGAGTTCGTATCTCTATGACAATGGCCGACAAGTGAGACGTGGACTCTCTCAGTAACAGGTCGTCTGGCACGTCCTCAGCAAAGTCAGTGAAGGCTTTGATGCCTCCTGCAGTGGGTATAATGTGAGTCTCGGGGTGATACCTCGCCGGATCAAAAGGGCGTATGCTCGGCGGTAATGGCTCAGGCTCTACCTCCGGCTCGGCCTCAAAGTCAGCTGTAAACTCTACCGGAGGAAGTGCAGGGAAGGCCTCGTCATGTGGGACATCATCAGCCATCTGAAATAGGTGCAAGGGAAGCAAAATGAGGACAAATGTGGAAAATGGTGAAACTTTGAACAAAGCAAACCCTAGGAGAGCAAAAAATGTCAAAGAAAGTCAAAGCCCGGGAAAATGTGCTAACCTTGGGAGAAACTCGAGGGGAATGAGCCTTGAACGGTGGAAATGACGGAAGAAGCGTCGAAATCAAATTCTGATCGGTTTAAATCGAAGAGAACTAGAGGGTTTTCACGAACAAAATGGTTTTAGGGTGTTGGGAAATGCATAGAATGCGTAGATCTAAGGAAAAGGAGAACCTAGAGAGCAAGGGAGAGCAATTTCATGCAAGAGGTTGTGAGGAAATGAAGTGGTTTTGTGTGTACTTAAAGAGCCACGGCTGAAAAGACTGAATTGCCGAAATTTGCCATCGATGGCCGACAGTGGCACATCGATGCCCGGCACCTCTTTATTGTTGACCGGCAGCTACCACTTATGGCCGGCAGGGGGCCGGCAGCCTCCCCTGGTGGTCGGTATAGTCCCACCAGCTTCCTATGTCCCTTTCGATTAGATATGGGTTCTTGGACTCCGAGAAATGCAAGTTGTGCTCAAAGTTTGATTCAAAAAGCCTCCGCGAAAGCCCAGAATCGCGTTCGCAGTACGCGAGGGTCATTACCCATCAACACAAACAAGGTGTATCCTTTTTAACATATTGCAACTCTCTGAGAGGTAAATCGAGAGTTGTCGTTGAGTCGACTTTGCCAAATATGCTTTTTGTCGTTGCCTAGAATGTGCATTGCTTTCATCGTTGTATAGAGCATGCATTTTGAATTGTTGCATTAAATATGCATTACATGTTTGCGTAGGGCATACATGCTGCATTGAATATGCCTTGTTGATTATCTTGCATAGAATACGCTTCGGTTTCGTTTCTTGCATGCTGTGCATTGAGCATGCTTCAACATCATGCTATGATCATTCGTCTCGTGTGAGACATGCATTGTATTGCATTATACCTATCAAGTTTCTTTCTTTGCATGCACGATATTGTATGTACGGTTCTTTCAGAGGAATCCCAGGTAGAACCATTCCTCTCCCTCATCTCGTTGGCTAGAGACATCCAAGTACGCCTGCTGTCTACACCAACATTCCGTTGGTTAGAAACACCCGGGTACGCCCAGTGTTTACACTGGCACCCAGTTGAAAGCATTAGGACGTGCTCTAATGTTTATACCACCCTTCGATGTTAGCACCATTTCCCTCTCCTCTCTCGCGTGTGATACGCTGAGAGGTGTTTCCTTTCCCTCTCTCGCGTGTGATACGCTAAGAGGTGCTTCATTTCCCTCTCTCGCGTGTGATACGCTGAGATGTGTTTTCTTTCTCTCTCTCGCGTGTGATACGCTGAGAGGTGCTTCCTTTCCCCTCTCATGTGTGATACGCTAAGAGGTGTTTCGTTTAAGACTTCGGGTATTCTCGGTAATTGCTTTTAGCCTTTCCTGCGGGAGGCGCAGTGAAGATTACATAATTTTCTTACATCTTTTCTATTAAAATGTGTGAGACTGCTGAAACTTGTCGGTTTGCTTAAAATGTTGTATTTATTTTGTATAAGTGCTTCATTACAGCTTTCTTTGCATGATCATAAGTTATACTCTTGCATCATGCATATCATTTGCATTTTGCCCCAGCCTGTGGGCGCATCTATCTTGTTATTTTGTTTGTTTGTCTGAGTCTTCGGCCTTGTCAAAAATGGGTCGTCTCTAGGCTTTGACATTCACTCCTATCATTTCATGACTTTCGAGTTCTGTCAAAGAGGGGCAACTGTAGACACCCCATTTTTGATCGTCTTCAAGACTTGGATGTTCTTGCAGGGTATATCCAGCAACAAGTTTGATTGCTCGTCGAGTGCTCGACTTTCGCGACGAAATGCTCCAGGTTTGATCTTTCTAGACCCTATTTCCATTATGTCTCATATTTGGACCATGTGTTGGTCTTTGTATGGTGATGCTCTTGATGGCCTGCCGGCCATCATTAAGGGCTGCCGGCCATGGGCTTTGCCCTGCCGGCCATCAATAGGCCTTGTCGGCCATCAATGAGGCCACTGCCGGCCACCAATGTTTCAGTAAATATTTTTGTTGATATTTTGACAGCTGTTTGCACAAATTAGGCTATTTGCATGCACGTGGATGGCTGGATTTGTTTGAAGGTTTCTTGTATCTCCTATATATAGAGATCATCTATATGCATGCAAAGGGTTACCAAGTTTGAACTGAGCACGATTTCTCTCTCTCTCTCTCTCTCTCTCTCTCTCTCTCTCTCTCTCTCTCTCTTTCTAGAATACTCTCTCTCTATATTTTGTGCTTGAAAGTGATCTTTCTTTACAAATTTGCACTAGCACCCTTAGCCAAACACCTTCACCTTAGAGTTGAGGTTCTTGGAGGCCTTGTTTGAGCTCCTTGGAGTGGTTTTGGCTCAGAAGTTTGGCTATTTTCTTGCTGTGCTTCAAGGGTAAGGATTTCACCCTTTTAAGCTTTGTTTTATTTCATTGCTTTGCCACCTTTGTGTGCTACTTTAAAGCTGGTTTTAGCCTCTAAAAAGTTCTGTTTTTAAGGTCTTAAAATGATGGTTTAAGCCTTATGTGGTTAGGGGGTGGTCTCCTCCCTTGGCTCTTTGGCTTGAAAAGCCTTTTGAGCCAACTTCTTAAGCTTTTGAAAACCCCTTTGTTTAGCCTTTCTACCACTGAAACTCAGAGGTTTTTCAGTGGTAGAAACTTGGTTTTGAAGTCCAAAATAGGAGGGGGTGGCCTCCCCTCCTTGTATCTTGGTTGCATGTGTTGATGGCTTAACATATGTGCGTGTTTTTCTACCATCTCTTGACTTGGTCTCAGCATGTTTTTGTGACTTTCTTGACATGTTATAGCTCTGATTTTGGCTGGTTGAGTCATTTGATGCTTGCTTCTTAGACTTGTAGTGTAATCTTACTCACTAGCCTTCCATGCCTAATGAATTAGTTTGTTATTCTAGCATGTGTTGGCTCCACTCCAGCATGCTTTTGGCCTTGCTTTGACATGCTTAAACTCTGTTTTGAGTAGTCTTTGTCCTTTGGGACTTGCTTTGTATAGCCATAGTGTAGTTGCCTTCACTAGCCTTGTGTTTTGAGGCCCTTAGCATGCTTTGCTTGTGATGTTTGCATGATATAGCATAATTTAGCATGTGATTTCAGTGCATATTTCTCTGTCACACTCTCACATATATCACTCTTTCATTGTGTTTAAGAGTTGTGCCTTATGTCTTATTTATGAGCCAATACATGAGCATGTTTTTCTTGCTACCATCTCAGCACATTTTGGCCACTGCTTTGGCATGTTTGAGGTCTGTCTAGGGCTGGTTTGGCCATTTGTGCTTGATATTGCATGGTTCTAGTGTAAAGCTCTTCACTAGTCTTAATGCTTAAGTCTCTTAACATGTTGTACATGAGTTGTTTGCATGTTAGAGTCTTGTGTTTCATGCCATTTCAGCACTGAAATTCTGCCACCTCCCTCATTTCTTCATTTTTCTATTTGCTTTGAGGCTTGGTTGGTCTTAAGTTGCGTTTAAGCTTGGGATTGAGGCTTATGCTTAAATGGCTTTAACCCTCTTTTGAGGGTTCCTCCTAGTCAAAGGCATGGCTTCTCTCATGTCTTAAGTCATCTTTTGATTGACCTCTCTCTCATTAGAGGACTCTCACATTGGACAAATCAATTAATGAATGGCTTGGTAAGCTAAAATGTGTAAACAAGAATTGAATCAAGTAAAACATGCCAAGATAAGCATGTTATGTGTGCATTGCATTGTGTTCAATCGGACGTTATATTGAACACAAGGAAAATTGGTTCATTTCATACATGAAGTGATGAAATGAGCTAATCTCCTTTGTCTCCATTGCCTTTGATTATCCATGATAAGGTAATGGTCCAAGAGTCTTGTTTGTCTTGCATTTATTGAATGAGTACAAGTTGGATCCTTGGCCATCATGCATTGCATGCTTGATTGATGGTTTTGGATGCAATGGTACCTCTCCTTTGATGTTTTGAGATGATAAGGAGTGGTACAGTACACACATACCCTTGGGAGACCCTCCATTTTCCTCTGGTTTGAGCTATGTTGCAGAATGGTGATGCAGCACACCTGTGCCCGGCACTGCTTTATCATTGGCCAGCAGTGCACATCCTTGGCCGGCAGGCCATTGGTGCGTTCCCCAGCAGTGATTTAATAAGGTTCAGCAGAGAGTTCTTGGAGACACCCTACAAACAGAGCCTCTCAAGAGCAAACCAGAGAGCTTTTCGAGGCGGCAACCGAGGCATGCATGTTCAACTTCTTCAACTTGCCGAGGCAACGTAGTTTGATGCATAACATGGTTTTGTAATTTAATTAATTTGTTAATTAGTTAAAGTGTTGTAATAATTAAATAGCTTAGTTTAGCTATTTCTTTATTGGTTTGTAATAATTTATCTAATTAGTTTAATTAGATTAGTTTGATTAGTTTAGCTTAGATTAGCTTAGCTCATTCATTCGGACCCTCCGTCAAGAGGGCACAATGTTTTAATAAGGGTGCGTGCGTGTGTGCATGTATTCTAGCCCCACTTCTTTCTCCCTTTTATTTAACTTCTTTCGATGGTTAGATTAGGGCACATTTCAATTAGCATACCTTATGCTTTGCATGTTTGCATCATTCATTTGTCTTGCATGCACCGGGCTCGGTGTATCATTCAAACTGCATTGTATTTCAATACCTATTTGAATACATGTATCGAATTGTCGCATTCATATGCCATCTTACATAGCCGAGCCTATTTAGTTGCATTTTTGCATGTGTTGCATTAGGCATCTTGTATAATTAGGATCATGCATGATTTCTAACTAGCTTCTGTTTTGGCTTGGAGTACACTGTAAGTGTTTACGCTTTAGCATACTTGTATGAGTGTAAGTGTTGCCATGTTTAGCATGCTTGCCATGAGGCTATTTGCTTAAGTGATTAACTGCATGAGTGCCTGTGGATGAAGGCTTGATTGCCTGAATTGGAACAACTCGATGATTGTGAGTTTTAAGCCCACTTTGCGAAGTGGCAAAATCATGTTGTTTTAAGCCCACTTGAGGGTGGCAAATCCGCGCTTTAGCCTACTTGCGAGTAGCACTTTCAAACAATTTTCAAAAACAAACATGGGTTGTTTTGTTTCAATTCTTGCGATTGAGTCTATACTTGTATGCTGTGCGCATCACATAGTAAGTTAGCTAATAACTGGAATAAGAACACATGTGTTTATGAAACAACATATCATGTTAGTAGAGGCTGATCCTTTGATCAGGCGAGCAGGGGTGCTCATTTCAGGACCTTTCCCTCTCGTGCCCAAGTTCCCGAGCTAAGGCAACTTTGGTGACGATGGACACGCGGCCTTTGGCACGAGTTAGGGTTTCCTAAATTTCCCAAAATAAAATATTTAGGTGGTGACTCTGTAAATCTGGCAAAGCAGTCCATGTTTGGCACTTTTTCATTCAAAATTGATTTTCCAAAACCAATTGCCAGATTTGGACTCTTTGGTATTTATCAGTCTCACATTGCACTTGTGAGATTAGATTCAGAACCGTGACACGAGTCCGAACTGTAGTAAGACCAATTCGCGCCCTCTCTGAAAGGGGGGCGCACGGAGAAATTCGGGTGCTACAATATCTATTGTGCATTTTTTTGAGGGCGTTACATCAGTTGGGTTATTCAGAGAGTTATAAATTTAGCCTATGACTTGAAATGAAATGAATTAACTTGAAATGAATAGATGGACATAGATTGTGATGTGAGCATTAGTATTGAATGGTCATGGAAAGAATGTGAGTTGGTCATAAATATTGAACGTTTATCTGATACTTATATCTTAGTTAAACCTCATATATTGTGAAAGACTGTTCCTACTGGGCTTTGGCTCACCCTACTTGGGAAATCATTTTTAGGTACCGGTGATATGCTATCTCTAAAGACGTAGCTTAGGAGGATATAGGAGCTGGAGGCTCTATTTTGTGTTTTGTGTTTCAATGTTCACTCAAGCCAAGGGCTTTATATATGTACAGAGCTTTTGACTCTTTTTGTTATAACCAAGTAATGTCTTAGAAAGATGTAAGCCCGTTGGGCAGTTATTTTGTTGATGTTAATGTGTGTTACATGCTGTAGATTCAGGATGGACATTTATGAATGTATAATGCATGTAATATCTTTTGTAATACGAACTCTAATGTATGGAAGTATACCGATTCTATTATGTTCATTCTCTTATGAGTTGGATTAATTGTATTATTTTGGAGGCGTTACAAAAATTCATAATGTAACACCCCAAATTTTTAGCCTAAATGATAATATAACAATCATGGCTCTTTTAAGGAAAACCAAATATAAATCTCCAAACTTACATTACATGATACAATAGTTCTTCATGCAACAATACATTAATCCAACAACAAGTAAATAAACAAATAAATACCCCCAAGGGTTTAGAAGTTTCCAAGGCTTGAGCCTGGTTACACAAAACGGTTATTCAAGCGCACACACATACAACCCTTGGCTTACACAGAGAGTCACAACAAAGTGAGGGTCACGTACTCTCAACACACATTTCCTCACCTTTAGTTAGGCAGCATCACCACATCTTTTCCTACACAAAGATCCCGTAGGGTGAGAATAAAGCCCAGTAGGAAATCCTTAACAAAGTACATACATTTTATACAAATCTCAAGAGATGAAATGCACATGCCATGCTATGCTCTTTTGAAAGAAAATCACATCTTCATCTTGAAAACCCTCATGCTCAATGATGTCATGCAATTTCAATTGTTCAAAACTTAACAATTCATTTCAAAAGCGGTAAATATGACTCTGGTAATCCCTAGGTCGGTGTCTGCAAGTAGACTATACAAGTACTACCAATTTGTCATTTTTACCAGTATTAATCGGAAGGCTCGACACCTATTGGCAAGGGTTTTTGGTCTTTCACCCCGGACTCTCAGGCCAACTTATTCAATATCATCTACACCACCTATCAAGACTTACCAACATATTTACCCCAAAACTATTCCATGAAAACTTGTTTCTCAACATTCTTTTCTCAATGCAAGTTTTCAAATCAACTTTCAAAGTTTAACGTAATCAAATGAATTGATATACCAATAACACAAGATGAATATAAATACTTTTATTCCAATTCATCATTCAAGAAATAACACAATTCCCACTTCTCAAGTATCCTCAAAATAATTTCCAAAATGAACAATAATTCCCATATTCCCTGAAATTCATCATTTATATAAATATAAATAAGAAAATTTCAAAACATCCATTTATTTTGACACACAAAATAAATATAACAATATCATTCATGAATTTTCAGTCTCTTAAAAAAAAATCCCCAAATTCTAAGTTTTCTCACCAAAACTACACAACTCAAATTGTTTGAAAGAAAACTTTCCAAAATCATCTTTTCTTCAATCAACGAAGATCAAAACCCATAAGATCATTTTAAAAGAACAAGAGACAAGCCAACTTTCAAAATCGCTCAACTTCTTGAATCAACAATCAATTTTCAAAGCTATCAAAAGATGATTTCAAAAATCATATAGATATTGCAAAAACATATATATAACTCTAAGAAAATCCCTACCTCAAGTTTTGAAGAAGAAATGAGATGAAACCCCCAAAATCAACGGTGTCGAAACTCGATCTTCACCGCACACAACGAAGCCCTCGAGAAGTTAACCAACTTTGATGAAGAAACTATGGCAGAACTCTAATGGATCTTGAGAAATCAAGGTTTTGATCCAATTTGGTGTAGGGAAATGTAGAGAGAAGGGAGAAGAAAGGGTTTTTAGAGAGAAAGAGACCTAACAAGAGTGAGATACACTCAGCCTGAAGAGAAGAAAACACTAAAATTTCAAACTCACCTACCACTGCACGTGCAACGCTTCTCTCGCACTTGCACTCCTGCACCTGCATTTATTACAGTAGCCAAACAAGCCCTCCCCTGTTTTCCGCATGTCCAGCTCAAGCAACTTCGAATGCGTTTTGTATTTTTGCTTCGGGGGCACTGCCCCTCAACCCCGCCAGGGCGCTACCCTTGGACTCGCCAGGGGACGCTACCCCCTGGACCCTCGCGAGGTGACCGGGCAGCTCGATCTTAGACCTGCCCAGTCGAAGTGGCAAAATATGAAAGAAAGATCGAAACCGGGATCGCTACAGCCTTCCCCCCTTAAAGAATTTTGTCCCCGAAATTTCAAATCAAACTACCCAAACAAAGGGGTTTCAAGTGATCAAAGCCACGCTATTTCATTTTCAAATCACAATACTAACTCTCAACCAAATTCCACCATTTCCACCATGGTTATCTCATTAACAACAGCCTCCCAAATATGCATAAACATGAAATTTCCTAAAAAGTAATGGCAACTCTCAACAACCCTATAGAGATCCCAGTTTTGCCACTTTGCTGAATATGTCGGGGATCGAGCTGCCCGGTCAGCTCGCAGGGATCTAGGGGGCAACGCCCCTGTAGACACCCCATTTTTGACCGCCTTTAAGACTTGGGCACTATTGATGGTTTACTTCGTGGAGAAAGGTGTGCAGGGCAAAGGTTCAGTTTCTTCGGCAAGGAGAGAGTCAAATCTCAACTTCATACCCCTTTTGGACCAAAACAATCTTGATTAAAAGATTTTAGACCTTGAAACCCTCTCTTTCAAAATGTTTTGAAAATAAAGTTCCTACGATGTTCCGACGCTCGTATTTCATTAAATGTTGCGCTTTTCGGTAAACTGGGCAAGGACGAAGTGGAAATGAATGAAAGAGAGTTCAAATCTTTGAAAAATCTTTCAAAATGCCTTGTTTAGGGGTTTGGAGTTGAGGAAAATTGGAGAAGAGGGAAGAAACCAAGTTGAAGAAGAAGGTGGGTATGAATCGCTAAGAGAGAGAGCCAAGCGGTCCTCGCTAAATCACGCCTATCTGTCTATACACTTGGATTTTAGCTATGAGAATACCACCGTTGGAAAGCTTACTTCCGGGGCTTCATTTTGCACTCGAGAATCTCCTAAAGCTAAGTCCGGATGGGGGAGATATGGTTGGTTGAAGTAGGACATCAATCCGGTTGGACCGAAACTGCGCGGCTTCACCAAAACATGCATAACTTTTTGTACAGTTGGAATTTTGATGCAAGGCTGGTGCCATTGGAAAGCTAACTTCTGGGGCTTCAATTTTGACATTGGACAACCACTTTTTGACCTTTCTAGCCATTGGTCGACCACTATTATTTCTGGGCGACCACTTTTTGTCCTGAAAAACCAGAAAAAGTAGCTGGCTGACCAGAAAAAGTGGCTGGCCGACCACTTTCTCATGAAAAGTGTTCAGCCGACCAGTAAAAGTAGTCGGCCGACCACTTTAACTGGTCAGCGGCCTTCCTGCATATTCTACAGGTGTTGTGGATGCCAGCTGTACCAGCTGGAAGGCACAGACTGTATCCTCCATACACGTGTATGGAGGGATTTATCCAAGCTCTAAGCTTCTCCAAGAAGCTTTAGCTTATATTTTTCTATAAGAGAGGGGCTCCCTCTCCACTCCAGAGGTTCTGGATTTTGGGCTGAGAGCATAGGCTTACACTCTCTCTATATCCCTCTCTTTCTCTCTCTCTATATTGGTGCTTTGCTTCACACTTGCACACACAACCTCATAGCCAAACACTCTTACCTTGTTTTTGAGTTACTGGAGGGTCTTGAGGGAGCTCAAGAGTTGGTTTTGGCCCAGAAAATTTGCTAGTATTGCAGTGCTTCAAGGGTAACCTTTTTTCCCCCCTTTTAGCTCTATTTTGATCACTCTCTTAGCCATATTTTCATTCTTCTCTTGGCTTAACTTTAAACTACAAAAAGCTTTATTTTTGAGTACTTAACATGTTTGTTTAAGGCTCCTTGGGTGTTGGGGGTGTTCTATCCCCTTTTGTGCCTTGTTTGGCCTTGTTTTGTGCCATGCCTTGAGGCCTTTGAATTAGTCTTTGCTTGGCCTTTTAACCACTAAAATCCAATGGATTTTCAGTGGTAGGCATGTGGTTTTGAGGCCTGAAATTAGAGGGGGGTGATCCCTTCTTTTCTTGTTTTGTTTGCTTGCATTATTGGCCTATCAAAGGAGCATGTGTTTCTACCATTTTGAGGCTTAGTTCAGGCATTTGTTTGTGACTTCTAAGGCCTGCCCTGACTCTGTCCATGGCTGGTTTGGTCACCCTTTGCATGCTTCTTGTATGTGTAGTGTAATCCCATTTGTGGCTCATCAAAGTAGCATGTCTTTCTATCATGTATTGGCTCCATTTCAGTGGGTTTTTGGCCATCATTTGACATGTTATAACTCTGTTTTGGGTTGGTTTGATGGCCTCATGCATGCTCCATGCACTTGTAGTGCATTTCTATGAAATAGCCTAACATGCATCATGCTTCGACATGTCATTTTAACATGCTTTTGGCTTAGCTCTAAGAAGACTTTGCTCATGTTTTAGAATGCTTAAGGTCTGATTTATGTTGTTTTGGTCATGCATGACATGCTTTGTATAGCCATAGTGCATTTTAGCTCACTAGCCTTGAGTTTCCAAGCCACTAGCATGCATTACTTGGGCTATTTGCATGATTTAGCATCATTTGGAATGATATTTCAGAGCTTATATCTTTTCCATATTCTCATGTTTATCACTCCTTCAATGTGTTTGAGAGTTGCACCTTTATGCCTTGTTTGTGAGCCATTGCATGAGCCTCATTTTCTTGCCTTTCAAGCCATCATCTCAGTCCATTTTGGCTACTGTTTTGGCCTGCATAAGGTCTGTTTGGGGCTGTTTTGGCCATTTGAGCATTGTCTTGCATGCCTCTAGTGTAATACACTTCACTAGCTTCGATGCTTGAGCCTTTCAATATGCATTACATGGGTTGTTTGCATGATTCTAAGTCTTTTTGTATGCCATTTCAGTGCTGGAACATATGCCATTGTACTCCATGTTTCATCCTTTCAATGCCTTTGGAGAGTTGTATTTTGTGCCTTGAGCTTGGGCCAATATGCATGCATGTTTGTATAGCATTTTGAGTTTCTATCTTAGCATGTATGGCCACCGATTTGGGCATGACTGAGGTCAGTCCATTTTGGTTTAAGTCCATCGAGCATTGTGTATGCCATATGGTTCATTGCGTTGTGTATGCCATGTCCATTCGCATTGTGTATGCTAGTTGTTGTTCATATTGTTGCATGCTTATGTTGTCTTCCATTGAGTATGCATGCATTAGCATAATTTGCATGTCATTAGCTTTGTTAAGTTAATCATGTCACATTGCATTGAGTGGGCCATGTGGTTCTTAGCACTGTGCATTGTGTATTGTGCATGCCATTAGCATTGAGTATGCTAAGTTACATTGCATTGCATGTTTGCATGCTTGTCCCTTGCATGTTGTTTGCATGCTTGTTTAGTTGTATTGCATCAAGTTGCATGCTTGAGTTGCATTGGGTATGCCATGCTTGTTTTGCATTTGTGTTTGGAATAGGTGTTAGTCCAAACACGGGAAACGATGGACGTTTCATACTTGAAGTGATGAAATGCGCCTCAATTCTCGGTCGCCGACGCTCTTGATCATACATGATAGAGTTGTCGAGAACCACACTCCCTTGAGCTTATGAAATGATAGGGAGGGTGGTTGTGCACACATATCTTGCAAATACATTGCCATGCCCTTTCTTGCTCTCTGTTGCAGCAAATTGAAGTCTGGCAGCAGAAACTGGTCGGCCGACCAGGTAAAGTGGCTGGCCGACCACTTTTTCTGGTATTCAGCACAAAAAGTGGTCGGCAGGTGGTCTCCAATGCCAACAACTGGTTGGCAGCATCCCTACAGGTTCCCATGGTGGAGTTTCAGCCTTCTGGAGCCTTGTGCAGTGTTCTAGGACCAGTTGCAAACAGAGGCAAATCGGGGCATCGCGATGGACTTCCGAGCGAGGCGATTTGAGCATGCATGCATCCCTCGTCATGAGGCCATTTCAGTGTTTTGTTAGCTTAGAATGTATATTTGTTTCAATTTTGGTTGTGTAATAATTAATTAGCTAGAATAGTTAGTTAATTAGTAGGTTATGTATTATTTATTCGGACCCTCTGTCGAGAGGGCACAACTATTGTAAATAAGTGTGCGTGTGTGTGATGCATGTCTTCCAACCCCCATTTCTTTCTCCCTTTCATTTACTAGCTTACAGTGGTTAGTTTTAGGGCATGTTTCAATTGGCATCCTTATGCTCGCATGTTCGCATTCATTCATCTGTCTTGCATTCACCGGGCTCGGCGCATCATACTAACTGCATTGTATTTCAATTCCTGTTTGAATACATGTATCAAGTTGTATTTCACATGACATTTTAGAATAGCCAAGCCTATCTTAGTTGCATTTTGCATGTGTTGCATTAGGCATTCTTGACATAGCTAGGATCATGCATTGATTTCTAACATAGCTTTTGTTTTGGCTCGAAGTACTCGATAAGTGTTTATGCTTTAGCATCCTTGCATGTGTGTGAGTGACTGCCATGATAGCATAATTGCCATGAGGCTAACTGCTTATGTGATATAACTGCCTGAATGTCTGTGGGTGAAGGTTGGGTTACTTGAATTGGAACAATTCATTGATTGCGAGTTTTAAGCCCACCTGAGAGTGGCAAATCACCATGTTTTCTAAGCCCACTTGAGGGTGGCAAAATCCGCATTTTAGCCTACTTGCGAGTAGCAAACCGCTTTCAAAAACAAACACGAGATGTTTTGTTCCAACTTGAGCGATCCAGTCTATACTTGTATACTGTGCGCACCACATAGTAATTCTAGGTTAATAACTGGAATAAGAGCATATGTGTTTTCAAAAGCAAGATATCATGTTAGTAAAGGCCGATCTTTGATCGGGCGAGCGGGGGTGCTCATTGCATGACCTTCCTCTCTCGTACCCAAGTTCCCGAGCCGAGGCAACTTTGGTGATGACGGACACGTGGCCTTAGGCACGAGTCAGGGTTTCCTAAATTTTCCAAAAATAAAATATTTAGGTGGCGACTCTGTATCTGGCAAAGAAGTCCATGTTTGGCACTTCTTTCTAAAAATCAGTTTTTCAAAACAATTTGCTGGATTTTGACTATTTGGTGATTTATCAATCTCGCATTGCACTTTGCAAGATCAGATTAAGAACCGTGATATTGAGTCTGAACTGTAGTGAGCCCAATGAACAAAACGGGATTTTCTCGGGACGTTCGGGCGCGTCTACAGCCCCTTGGCGGGTCCAAGGGCAGCGCCCTGGCAGGGATCGAGCTACCCAGTCAGCTCGCAGGGGTCCAGGGGGCAGCGCCCCTTAGCGGGTCCTAGGGCAACGCCCTGGCAGGGTTGAGGGGCAGTGCCTCAGAAGCAAAAAAGCAAAATGCATTAGAAGTTGCTTGTCCGCTCGAGCGGCCGTTTATGCGCTCGAGCGAAAAATGTTTGGTTTCAGAAGTTTGACCTGTCCGCAAAAGTACTGGGAAAGTGTATTTGACGCTCGAGCGGGGCTTTCCATGCTCGAGTGGACCATGTTATATCAATTCGTGAATCTGATATTTTAGATCACTTTTGTATATTTCTCTCTCTCTAAAAACCCTTTCCTCTCCCTTCTCTTTACATTTCCCTACGCCAAATTGGATCAAAACTTTGATTTCTTAAGATCCATTAGAGATCTGCCATAAGTTCTTCATCAAAGTTGGTTAACTTCTCGAGGGCTTCATTGTGTGCGGAGAAGATTGAGTTTCGACACCGTTGATTTTGGGGTTTTCATCTCATTTCTTCTTCAAAACTTGAGGTAGGGATTTTCTTAGAATTATATATATCTATTTTTGCAAGATATATATGATTTTCGGAATCATCTTTCGACAACTTTGAAAATTGATTGTTGATTCAAGATGTGGGGGCCGAATAATTGGAAGAGTCGGGAGACGCATACCCCAGAAACTGGATACTACTCGGCTTCATATTGCGTAACTAGGGTGCCGAATACGTTAACGAGCCGAATAGACGAAGGTCAGTAGATCCGAATGAATGAAAGGTGAATAAGATAAAAGTAGGCTCAGGCCCCGAGGCCCAAGAAGTGAGTATAAATAGAAGAACCGCAAATCCAGAAAGGTATGTAAGAATCGTTTCACTTAACTTAAAGAGAAAGTTATCTCGAGTGTCTGAACTAACTTGTCCGTCGGAGTGCTAATCCCGGCACCCCCAACCGGAGTTTTCCTCTTTTCAGGTGACTACCTGAGGATCACCAGCGCCTCCCAGGATCTGAAGAGTATTTCTAAACCACTTCTCCACAATTGGCGTCGTCTGTGGGAATACTCAAATACATCCATGGCAGGCGTGACTGAAGATCCTCCGGTAACCATTGACGAGACCGCACAGGGAGATGACCTCACTCCAGCAAATATGCTCGGGAAAGAAACCATCGCTGCAAGACGCGCCTTGAACTTTGATTCACCAACGACTTCAGCGCAAGAGACAATGCAGGCGATCATGGAACAAGCAAAGCAGAATGAACAGAGGCTGGAGAACATGATCGCTGAAAATGAACGTCTCCGTCAAGATTTGGCCCTCGAAGTCGCGAAATCGAGAGAGGCCATGCGCCAAGATCCCGAACGACCTCCGAGGGCCGATGGACAACGACCTCGAGCCCGGCCCAAGGATACTAACAGCGACTCCAACTCATTATCCACGGAGCTCACCAAGAAGGGACGATCCGAAACTTCCAGCTCTTCCGAAAAGAGCCTACGTACAAGGAACAAGCGCAGGAGGAGCAGCTCAGACGAAGACGACCAGCACGATCCTTTTGTCCGACGGATTGCAAGGGCAGCCTTGCCCAAGAAGTTCAAAGCTCCGTCATTCACTCTTTACGATGGAAAATCAGACTGCACTGATCATATCCGTCATTACAAACAGGCCATGACTTTGCATGCAGACAACGAAGCCCTCATGTGCCGAATATTCCCCAGCAGCCTGGGGCCATTAGCTGTCAGGTGGTATTATAAGCTGGAGCCAGCCTCTATCAGAAGCTTTCATCAATTACAGAAATCCTTCAGGGCCAGGTTCATAACCAACGAGGTACAGCCGAAACAGGCCGACTCTCTCTGGGCCATGCAAATTCAGTCAGGAGAAACGCTCAGAGCATACTTGGCGTGATATTGGGAGTGCTTCAACCTCGTCGACGACGCTTGTAACGACTCCATGGCCATCACCGCCTTCAAAATGGGACTACACCCAGATAGTCCCCTTCGCAGTTCTCTCACCAGAAGACCCCCCAAAACGGTCTGGGCGTTGATGAAGAAAGTTGAGGAGTATTGCAAAGTGGAAGACGATGCCTTAAGAATAAAGGCCAGCCAAATTTCCAACAAAACGGCCCCCCCTGAAATTGCCCAACCAATAAGTTCCGTGCCACCTCCTAGCCCAGAGCCTCGGCAGCGCACTAAACGTGATAAACAGCGGGATACTCGCCGATCAAGCGATCAATGTCCCCACCGGATAAATAAACAACTGCAAGTCGACAGCAGACGTTTGAGACGTGCCGACAAAAAGTACACATAGTTGTCAGAACCAATCGCTGCACTAATGACCAAAGTCCAACACCATCCATTCTTCAAATGGCTGTCAAAGATGGTGGGGTCGCCCGATACGCGACGAAGGGACCGACAGTGCGAATATCACAAAGATCACGGCCACGAAACAGAGAGTTGCTACGCATTAAAAGATTACCTGGAAGAACTGGTGCAAGACGGCCGACTGCAGCAGTATGTTAAATAGGGAAAGCCAACCAAGGCACTAGCCTTGAGGCAGGACTCTCCTCCGCTTGGTGTGATCCATGTAATTTACAGCCTACCAGCACCCCCAGCCGTGCACACAATTCAATCGCATCCAATCCTCCAGGGGCAACGTATTCCGATTGACTGGCCCAAAGAAGCTCCGACAATTGCCTTCAATGACTCCGACCTCAGTGGCGCGACAGCTTCCCACATTGATCCGTTGGTCATTAGATTACGCATAAACCGGTTCATCATTGAACGAATTCTCATAGACCCAGGGAGTACCTCGGAGGTTATGTATTACCAAACTTTCATCAAACTCGGCCTCAACGAGTCAGATCTGTGTCCGGCGCCGCATCCATTGTTCGGCTTTAATATGAATCCCGAATACCCAATAGGGAAGATCGTACTACCTGTCCGAGCGGGCTCCAGAACGGTCGAGATAGAATTCTTGGTTGTAAAGCTCCCTTCCCCGTATAATGTCATCATGGGGCGAACCTGGATACATATTATGAAGGCCGTTCCAAGCACTTATCATCAGCTCGTGCGCTTTCCAACAGCCCGTGGCATCGAAGAGATCCGTGGCTCTCCCCAATCGGCATAAGCAGCGATTTCATGAAAATCATATCACTGACCCGACCTGTGGGCTTTGATACCTGTATATATTTCACTTCTGCAATGCAAATAATCTTTCTTTGACGATCATCTCATCTCACAAACCTCATTATGCCGATTAAGTCTCTGGATTCGGAGCCCCCTTTGTTGCATGACACCTTAGGGCCGATTAAGACTCCGGATTTGGAGCGCCCTTCGTGGATATCATGATTGGCCACAATAAGTCTCTGGATTCGGAGCCCCCTTCGGTGCATGACACCTTAGGGCCGATTAAGTCTCCGGATTCGGAGCCCCCTTTGGTGCGTGACACCTTAGGGCCGATTAAGTCTCCGTATTCGGAGCCCCATTTGGTGCATTACACCTTAGGGCCGATTAAGACTCTGGATTCGGAGCGCCCTTCGTGGATATCACGATTGGCCACATTAAGTCTCCGGATTCGGAGCCCCCTTCAGTGCATAACACCTTAGCGCCGATTAAGTCTCCGGATTCGGAGCCCCCTTCGGTGCATGACACCTTAGGGCTGATTAAGACTCCGGATTCGGAGCGCCCTTCGTGGATATCACAATTGGCCACATTAAGTCTCCGGATTCGGAGCCCCCTTTGGTGCATGACACCTTAGGGCCGATTAAGACTCCGGATTCGGAGCGCCCTTCGTGGATATCACCATTGGCCACATTAAGTCTCCGGATTCGGAGCCCCCTTCGGTGCATGACACCTTAGGGCTGATTAAGACTCCGGATTCGGAGCGCCCTTCGTGGATATCACGATTGGCCACATTAAGTCTCCGGATTCGGAGCCCCCTTCAGTGCATGACACCTTAGGGCTGATTAAGACTCCAGATTCGGAGCGCCCTTCGTGGATATCACGATTGGCCACATTAAGTCTCCGGATTCGGAGCCCCCTTTGGTGCATGACACCTTAGGGCCGATTAAGACTCCGGATTCAGAGCGCGTTCATGGATATCACGATTGGCCACATTAAGTCTCCGGATTCGGAGCCCCCTTTGGTGCATGACACCTTAGGGCCAATTAAGTCTCCAGATTCGGAGCCCCCTTCGGTGCATCACACCTTAAGGCCGATTAAGACTCCGGATTCGGAGCGCCCTTCGTGGATATCATGATTGGCCACATTAAGTCTCCGGATTCGGAGCCCCCTTCGGTGCATGACACCTTAGGGCCGATTAAGTCTGCGGATTCGGAGCCCCCTTTGGTGCATGACACTTAGGACAGATTAAGACTCCGGATTCGGAGCGCCCTTTGTGGATATCACGATTGGCCATATTAAGTCTCCGGATTCGGAGCCCCCTTTGGTGCATGACACCTTAGGGCCGATTAAGTCTCCGGATTCGGAGCCCCCTATGGTGCATGACACCTTAGGGCCGATCAAGCCTCCGAATTCGGAAACCTCATTGGAACAAACAAAACAGAACTTTTCAACCATTGACAACGTCAAGACAAGACGCAAACACAAATTCAGCATAAGACGCAAATAAACAAATTCAGCATAAGACGCAAATAAACAAATTCAGCACAAGACTCGAATGATTGAAATACAACTTTTTATTTAATCAGACAGCTGTTACATAAACGCAACTCGTATTTACAGTACTCATTTTCAATCTGAGAAGCTAAAAAGGGGAGAAGATGCATTGGTAACGCGTCAGTGCCGAATTAACTCCCGTCACCCGGAAATCCTCCGCGGATTGCAATACCTCGAGCCAACTGTGCCCAAATCTTCCCTTGATACCATTGACAATGTCAAGGCAAAGATCCAGGACAAGGAGGAATAAATCCAACGGTTGTTGCCTTTCCTTTCGGGGTGATCTGCTTCGACGACTTGAAGGTTCATGCCAACTATCGGACGCCCTACTTCCCATACGAACGGCCCCTCCGCCATGATCCACAGCAACAACAAGATCGGCTGAACTCCAGCCTCTAACTAACACCCCCACTTAACCCAGCTCACATAAGCGATTGTTCATCTACGCAAAGCGCCCACTCCTTTTATTTTCAGTCCTGGCAGCGATCTCGAGGCCTTCATCCCGAGGCAATTTCGCTAATGCTAAACGCCATAAACAAAACGTCGGTTGACATTCCCCGCGGCATAGTTATCCAAACGACTTTTTGAAGCAGGTGCATTGTCCACAAACCTAGGCCCCGAGCCGAGTTAAACGTATCCAGGCCATCTTACCTGCCGGCTCTTGGCTTCGGGTCGCGATAGCCTGTCGGGAATAAACGGCTATCACGTCTGGATTGGCCCTGCTGGTCAAACGCTTATATATTCATTCAAACCCAGTAAAACGAAACGCATACATGCCGAATACAAACTGCAATAAAATATTCGTGACAGAACGTTTTTCTTCATTTATTCAACAAAACAAGTGATAAAATTATATATATTTGAACGTAATCTGCTTTTCAGATTTACAATCACTACCACTATGCGGCGTCACCCTTATCATCACTCTTCTCGACCTCAAAAGCAGAAAACGGGAAATGTTTCTTGTGATAGAGCGGAGATGCCAACTCAATGCCTGCCGCTCGAAGAGCTTCTGCGGCTTGAGATGCCTTGATCCAACCGTGCCTAAACCCACGATTCTCGCATCGGCAAACTTCTTCGGCTAGTTTTTCCTTGGTCTTCTCGATTCCGACTCTTCGGCCTTCATGAAAACCTTTCTCATGGGCCCTTCCCTTCGCGCTCTCCATCGCAAACATACTCGCCGTCTCACGATCGGCAAGCGCGGAACTGATGAGCCGGCTGGTCACCCTCTCCTCCACGATTGGGTTTCCCTGCCCGGTGGGTTATGCTTGGGCCGCCTTAATCTTCTTCAACTCCCGCTCAGCCGCCTCCGCGCGGGCCTCCAAACTTCGAATACGTTCATCCTTCTTCTCCATTTCTCGGCGGGCAGCGCGCAACCGCATGCCGATTTCATAGGCAGTATACAGCCCCTTCACCGCCCCATGAACGCCTTCGCGAAACACTTCGTAGTCCTGGCGACCTACCATCGATTGCTGAACCTCCAGCCGGAAAATTTGTCGAGCGAACTCGACCGCTACATTTGGGTCTCGAACTATCGAGTTCGCCTCCGTCATGGGTCTATTCCCCACAAATACCGCAAAGCTTAATGGGCGCGGATTCGCCTCCGGTGCCCTCTCGACTCGAGGTTTGGAAGTTCTGCCCTGCGACTGCTTGTCCCGCCTGGGTGACCTGCTTCGACGTCGAGGAGACTGACGCCTCTCTCGATCCATGGAACTCTACTCCCTGTACGCGGAGGGTCACTACCTCGATTCATGTCTCCGCCCAGCTCAGCCAGCGTCTTTGTTTCCCCTCTGCTGTTAAAGAAGAGTCTGTTCGACATTCACTCGATACCCTCAAACACTGGAGTCAATTGTCTGCTATGATTCTAAAAGCTTTAACTTTAATCATTTATGCTGCAAAGAGGCAGCACCCTCAAGGCCATCTCATTAATTGAAAAACTTCAAACGCCTGGCGCCCGAGTGATCATACACTGCCTGGGCCAAGGACAGATTCATCAATCTCTTCGGCTTATGTACCCCAGCCGGCCCACGAATCAAACCTTCACCAAACTTAAGGTCGGTTCATACGGCGCCCGAATGATCATGCACCGTCTGGGTCAAGGGCAGATTCATTAATCGATTCGGCTCAGTACCCACAATACGCGGCACACAACTGATAATTCAATATTGTCATTAGGAGATTCAATCTCTGAAAGCTAAAACACAGCAATGATTTTACCCAAATTCGTGAAAGGTAAAGTATTCTTCATTAACGTAACTTCATAAACCACGAACAAAATAGTGGAGAAATACCAAGGCAGTTTTCATTAATAAATTTAGCGTAAATGGTAACCAATTTATACATGAAAACTAGCCAAACAAAAACTTACATCAAAATAAAAAAACTAGCCAAACAAAAACTTACATCAAAATCAAAAGTCTACCAACAAAAGTTTAAATCAAAATCAAAAGAGATGATTCCCAGATCAACCCTCGGGGTCAGACTCAAGTGGCTCCACGTCCACCTGCTCGTAGGGAATTGGCAAGGCCAATGTAACTCCAGCGACAGCAAGGGCTTTGAGCCATCCATGTTTGAACCCTCGATTCTCGAATTTGGGGACTTCATCTACATATTCCATAAGGGCGGCGCCTTTTCCTGCCTCAAATGCTGCAGAAGCTTCAGAATCGGCTTTCTCCTTGGCGGCCTTAAGCTCCGCTAACTGAACCTCCGCCTTGGCCAGCGCCTCTCTGGCTAACTTAAGCAATTCTTCGCTCGCATTTGCTCTACCCTCAGCCTCAGAGCGGAGCTGCTCAGCTGAGCGAGCCCTCTCTTTTTCTGCTTCAGCTCGCGCACCCTCCATCGCGGCTCTCATACTTTCAAATTCGGTCCTACTCCTTTGACCGTCCACCTCCGCTTGCAAACGATCAACTCTGCTGAGGGCATCATGGAGGCAGCGACCTAGGTCCGCTATCCTACCAACAGTCTGCAAAACAAGTTGGGATTGTCAGATATCTTTAACGAAAGCAAAGTCAAGAGAATTTGAGATGGTCACTAACCAGCAACGCTGACTGCGCAGACAGGGCTACGGCCATAATATCCGGCACGGCGTGAAAGGCTGCGACGTCAGCCGGCAAGGAAATTGAAGCCGCAAGGCTCAACGCCACGGCTGGATCCTCAATAACCGAAGCATCGGAAGAGATCGGTGTATCATTGATCTTAGGCCGAACAATAAAAGGCGCAGCCACACCCGACTCTTCTAAACAAGGCCGTTTGGAAGCAAGGCTAATTTTCGACTAGGCCTCTCCCTAGGCGCCACGCTTTTCGCCACGCTCCTCCGAGACCAGCTGTTCTTCAATGACCTGTTCCTCAACCTTTTCCCCCGTTTTGGTCTCAGTGACCTGAATCGTCTCTTCAATAGCGGGTACGAAATTTTCACTCAAGATGGGCTGAGAATGGGCGGCCTCGGCCTTCTTTCGAGCAGCCATTCACTCGGCATTTTTCCTTCGCGCCATCTGCGTAAGGCTTTCCCCAGCCATAGCTTCAAAAATATCGCCTGGTAGGTCCCCCAAATTTGCAAAAATATCTTCGGACGAAAACTCTACCCGACCCGAAGTGGACGGTGAAGGCCGGTTGAGTCCCGCAGCCTCAAATGCCAAGCGTATCGCTTCGTCAACCTCTTCGGCCCCCTCAGCAGCCTCTCCGGTTGGTTCGACAACTACCTCTACCTCCGGATCAGCCTCTGCCCTTGGATCCGACTCTTCGAGGCCAATTTGCCTAAGGTTCTTAAAACTGGGAAAGATAAGAGCTGGAAGGTGTTGATCGCCAGATGGAATTGGAATGCCTTCCGCAGCCGAGTATGTAGTATAAGTCGGTTCGTATTGGAGTAGTATGTGAGCCGCTCTCCCTTGTTTTTGTACGTTTGGACGGCCGAAGTATCTGAGCACAGATTTGATCTCCTCAAGAACCGCCTCGTCGGTCGACGGAAGAATTTTCTTCAAACTGTTACCTGCATAGAACGAAGAGTGATTAAAGCGAAAGTAGCCGAGTGAAGGGCAAGTCAACAAACAACAAGGCGTTGCACGGCAACCTGGATCACCTTTCGTCTGGGAATAGGATCTAGGCGGTCTTCGCCTTCACCGAACTCCCAGTTGCCTTGAACATTGACCATTACGTCGTCAACCCTCTTACCAGAGCTGGCAAGCATGGTTATCAAGTGATGGTCAGTGTCCTTGGCCCTGAGAAAGTATCGCCCCAGCCGACCGGAAGATTTGGCCAAAGTGTAGCAGTGCCGAATCGGCAGAATGCCAAGGTTGATCCTAAGACGCCGATTTAGCTCAATCACCCCCATGATGATTCGAAAGAAATTGACGTTGGGTTGAGAAGGAATCAGACTCCAATAGTGAAGGACGGCCCTGAGCAGAGGGTGTAGGGGAAAACGGACTCCGCCCTCCGCTATGGATAGGAGAGGGAAGACGATCGTATTCTGATCCTCCCTCTCCATGTCAAGGGTACTGTCCGTTACGAGAGATAAGTGGACGTCGTCAGGAATGGAAAAATGTCTCCGGAATCCGGCAATACGACCCTCGGAAAGGAGGTCTTTCAAGTGTTTAGCCATGTTCGCAGGAATTCAATGTTTCGCCGGAATCAAAACAACAAAACACAAAATAGGATCGTAAAGAAGGGAGAAGAAGACTTACAAAGATTAAACGGAGACGAGGGTAGACAGAGAAGAATTGCAGAGCGTGCGAATTAGAGAAGGGATATCCACTGGCGGTCTAAGAGCCTCGAATACTCGACGAACTCTGCATTCGAAAAGACCGAAGTTTCAAATCACAATAAATGCGAAATGCACAATTGAGTCGGGAAAGCGTAATGATAAACGAAAAAGTGTGCACATCCTGACATCTATATTGGGATACGTGAAGCTGCTTGACCAGTTCCAACTTTTCCAATTCAAGACCAAACACACTGATCAACTACCGTCAATAGGGAGTTCAGGGGGCAATTGTGGGGGTCGAATAATTGGAAGAGTCGGGAGAAGCATACCCCAGAAACTGGATACTACTCGGCTTCATATTGCGTAACTAGGGTGCCGAATACGTTAACGAGCCGAATAGACAAGGGTCAGTAGATCCGAATGAATGAAAGGTGAATAAGATAAAAGTAGGCTCAGGCCCCGAGGCCCAAGAAGTGAGTATAAATAGAAGAACCGCAAATCCAGAAAGGTATGTAAGAATCGTTTCACTTAACTTAAAGAGAAAGTTATCTCGAGTGTCTGAACTAACTTGTCCGTCGGAGTGCTAATCCCGGCACCCCCGACCGGAGTTTTCCTCTTTTCAGGTGACTACCTGAGGATCACCAGCGCCTCCCAGGATCTGAAGAGTATTTCTAAACCACTTCTCCACACAAGAAGTTAAGCAATTTTGAAAGTGGGTTTGTCTCTTATTTTTTTAAAATCATCTTATGGGTTTTAATCTTCGTTGATTGAAGAAAAGATGATTTTGGAAAGTTTTCTTTCAAAGGATTTGAGTTGTATAGTTTTGGTGAGAAAACCTAGAATTTGGGGATTTTTTTAAAAGAGACTGAAAATCCATGAATGATATTGTTGTATTTATTTTGTGTTTCAAAATAAATGGATGTTTGGAAAATTTCTTATTTATATTTATATAAATGATGAATTTCAGGGAATATGAAAATTGTTGTTCATTTTGGAAATTGTTGTTCAAAACGTTGAAATAGTCTTGAAATGACTAATTGTTGAGGATACTTAAGAAGAGAGAATTGTGTTATTCCTTGGATGATGAATTGGAATAAAAGTATTTATATTCATCTTGTGTTATTGGCATAACAATTCATTTGATTACATTAAACTTTGAAAGTTGATTTGAAAACTTGCATTGAGAAATAATGTTGAGAAACAAGTTTTCATGAAATGGTTTTGGGGTAAATACGTTGGTAAGTCTTGATAGATGGTGTAGATGATATTGAATAAGTTGGCCTGAGGGTCCGGGATGAAAGACCGAAAACCCGCGTGGATAGATGTCGAGCCTTCCGGTTAATACTGGTAAAAAAGACAATTTGGTAGTACTTGTATAATTTGCTTACAGACACTGACCTAGGGATTACCAAAGTCGTATTTACCGCCTTTGAAATAAATTGTTAAGTTTTAAACAATTGAAATTGCATGACATCATTGAGCATGATGGTTTTCAAAAGATAAAAATGTGATTTATTTTCAAAAAAGGGCATAGCATGGCATGTGTATTTCATCTCTTGAGACTTGTATAAAATGCATATACTTTGTTAAGGATTTCCTATTAGGCTTTATGCTCACCTTACGGGATTTTTGTGCAGGAAAAGATGTGGTGATGCCGCCTAACTAAAGGCGAGGAAATGTGTGTTGAGAGTACGAGACTCTCATTTTGCTGTGACTAAGTGTGTAAGCCAAGGGCTTGTGGGTTTGAATAACCATTTTGTGTAACCATGCTGAAGCCTTGTAAACCTGTAAACCCTTGGAGGTATTTATTTGTTTATTTACTTGTTGTTGGATTAATATATTGTTGCATAAAGAATTATTATATCATGTAATGTAAGTTTGGAAATTTATATTAGGTTTTCCTTGAAAGAGCCATGATTGTCGTATTATCATTTCGGCTAGAAATTTGGGGCGTTACAAAGCTTATGCTTAAAACAACAGTGCACATATCAACATGTGGTTAACAACTTTAAATACGTTTCCCTCAACACTAGGGAATATTACAAAGAAGAGCAACTTAAGCATTTTCAAACAAATCCGAATATTTGGAGCGGACTTCTGCCTCCTGTTCCCACGTCGCTTCTTCAACCCCATGGTGTCTCCACAACACCTTTATCCACGGTATAGTTTTGCCTCGTAGCACTTGCTCCTGGGTATCTAATATTTAAACTGGTCGTTCTTCGTAAGAGGCATCCTCATCTACCTCCAAGTCAACCCAATCAAGAACATGAGAAGGGTCGGGTTCATACTTCCTAAGCATAGATACATGAAATATGTTGTGAACTCCTGAAAGTTGTGGCAGTAAAGCTAACTGGTATGTCATTTCCCCAATTCGCTCTAAGATCTCAAAAGGCCCAATGAACCTTGTAGATAATTTACCGCTCTTACCAAATCTCATCAAACCCCGCCTTGGTGAGATTTTTAGAAATACATGGTCACCAACTTCAAAAGATAAAGGTCGTCTCCTCTTATCGGCATAACTCTTTTGTCGGCTTTGGGCCGTAGCTGACCTCTTCCGAATGAGAACAACTTTCTCGGTTGTCTCTCTAATAATTCCCGGACCTAGTAACGGTGCATCACCCACTTCGGCCCAACAAACTGGTGATCTACAAGGTCGGCCATACAAGGCCTTAAATGGTGCCATCCCAATACTAGCTTGGTAACTATTGTTGTAAGCAAACTCAATCAATGGTAAGTGCCTTTCCCAAGGCCTCTTAAAATCAAGGACACAAGCTCTAAGCATGCTCTCCAAAATCTGAATGGTACGTTCCGACTGTCCATCGGTTTGAGGATGATAAGCAGTGCTAAGAGTCAACTTAGTTTCCAACGCCTCTTGAAGGCTTTGCCATAACCGGGCAGTAAAACGATGATCCCTATCCGACACAATAGTCACAGGGACTCCATGAAGTCGAACTGTCTCTCTAATGTACAACTCTGCCAAGTGTTCAACTGAGTCGCTGGTGCACATCGGAATGAAATGGGTAGACTTAGTCAACCTATCAACAATCACCCAAATGGCGTCATTGCCTCGTGTTCTTGGAAGCCGAACTAAAAAATCCATGGTAATACGCTTCCATTTCCACTCGGCTATAGGTAAGGGTTGTAACAAATATGCTGGTCTTTGGTGTTCGACTTTCACTTGTTGACAAGTAAGGCACTTCGATACAAATAAAGCGACATCCCGTTTCATACCTCTCCACCAAAACTGACGACTAAGATCATAATACATTTTAGTGCCTCCCAAGTATACCGCAAGGCATGAGTGATGGAACTCCCGAAGTACTTCGTCTCTACAAGATTTTGGTACAAACAAACGATCTAGGTAACGTACACTCAAATCCGAGTGAACGTTCAAACCTTTTTTTTCCTTCCCATTGGAAATGTTAACACGGATTGATTCCACATCACGATCTCCTCGTTGTGCCTCTATGACCTTACTAACCAAGATAGGTTGAGCATTCAAAGTAAACAAGGTAGCATTTTCTCCGGACTCACCCAAGTGCAAATCAAACTTGCCAATAACATCTAGCATATCCCATTTCCGAATGGCCACACTTGCCAAACTACTAATAGATTTTCGACTCAAAGCATCGGCTGCCACATTGGCTTTCCCCAGATGATAGTGTAACTCAAAATCATAATCCTCCATAAAATTTATCCACCTCCGCTGTCGTAAATTCAAGTCTTTTTGAGAAAACAAATACTTTAGACTTTTATGATTGGAGAAAACCTCAAACTTCTCACCATACAAGTAATGCTTCCAAATTTTCAAGGCAAAAATCACTGCCGCTAATTCTAAATCATGGATGGGGTAATTCTTCTCGTGAGTTTTCAATTGTCGTGATCCATAGGCCACAACTTTTCCCTCTTGCATCAAGACACAACCAAGTCCATCCCTAGATGCATCACAATAGACAGTGTAATTCAAACCCCTTTCCGAAATTATCGAAACCGGTGCGGTAATCAATCTAGTCTTAAGCACTTGGAATGACTTTTCACAAGCTTCACTCCACACAAATTTGATACCCTTTCTAGTCAACCTAGTCAAAAGTGTAGCTAGTCTAGAGAAGTCCCTTACAAAACATCGATAATACCCCACTAATCTCAAGAAACTCCGAATTTCAAAAACATTCTTGGGTTGTTCCCAATCCTGTACGTCATCTATCTTTGAGGAGTCCACAGTCACTCCCTCTCTAGACACTACATGTCCCAAAAACTTCGCCTCCGTTAACCAAAACTTGCATTTTTCAAATTTGGCATACAATTGGTGCTCACTAAGTAAACCCAACACTACCCACAAGTGAGTCTCGTGTTTCTCTTAAGAGGTTGAATAAATCAAGATGTCATCCACAAAGATGACCAAAAAACGGTCCAAGTATTTCTGAAAAAATATGTTCATCAAATCCATAAAGGAAGCCGGTGCATTGGTCAACCCAAAAGGCATTACAAGGAATTCATAGTGGCCATAACAAGTACGAAAGGTCGTCTTCTGAATGTCCTCCTCCCGGACTCTCAACTGATGGTACCCCGACCTCAAATCTATTTTTGAGAAGCAACGAGACCCTCTAAGTTGGTCAAACAAATCATCTATTCTGGGTAGGGGATACTTGTTCTTAACTGTAACTTTATTCAACTTGCGATAATCAATACACAACCGCAATGACCCATCCTTCTTTTTCGCAAAGAGAGCCGACGCTCCCCAAGGCGATGTACTAGGGTGAATGAAGCCCTTGTCTAAAAGTTCTTGGAGTTGAATCTTCAACTCATGCAATTCGGCTAGTGCAAATCTATACGGTGACATGGAAATCGGTGTCATGCCAGGCAGTAATTCAATGGAGAACTCGATCTCCCGGTGAGGTGGTAAACTAGTAAGATCTTCTGGAAAGACATCCAGGTATTCACAAACTACCCTTGGTAACTCAACACGAGCCCCGTCACTCTCACTATCCAAGAGAGTTGCAAGAAGGCCACTAAGCTTGCTCCTACTATGAGGGTCAACAACTGGCGACAAGGCTCTATCAACTCGGTTCCCCAGAAAATAAAAACGATCACCACCCGAAGTGCACACCGTAACTCTCTGACGGTAACAATCAATCACAGCTTGATAAGAACACAATTAATCCATGCCTATAATGACATCAAAACTCGATATATCTAGCAACACAAAAGCAAACGGAAGTCGACGCTCGGCAACTTCTATTTCACAATCACAACAACCCCGGTCTAAATTAACTGTACCCCTAACAGGTGACTCTACTCTGAGTGAAGGCACTAACCGTGCTACCTCTAACCCTAATGCAGAAGCAAATGCAGTAGATATAAATGAATGAGATGCACCTGTGTCTATCAATACATTAGCCAAAGAATTACACACAACAAAAATACCTCTCACAACTGAGGATTCTGGCAACTGCTCTGGCACGGTAACAGCATACACACGCCTTTTGGCCCCTGATTAACTTGCTCCCCTCTCGAAGCATAGGCCTGTTGTACTAATTGAGCCAAAGTGGCTCCTTGATTAACTCGTGAAGCTTGGACTGATTAAGCCTGCTGGTGGGTCTGAGTTTGCCTCGACCCTGATGCGCTAGATGCGCCTCCCAACTGTGGGCAAGTTCTCTTCATATGCCCTGGCTGACCACACTGATAACAATTAAACCCTTGACCTTTATTCTGAGACTGAGACTGACTTTGAGATCGATTAGGTGGTGGTAACATTAACTGCTCTCCTCCCTTCTGCGGGCATGAGAAGAATTTGTGACCCGGTTGGCCACATTGAAGCACGAGAAGCTACTCGATGCACTTTTTCCTGGACCCGCACTAGGCAAAAGAAAAGTGGATCTAGACTGCTGTGGTTGTAACTGGGATGGATATGTGTTCCTGCTTTTCTTGTTCTGCTCACTACAAGAAAATCGGGTTTTGGCGACTAAAAAATGAAATTTAGTCGCTGAAAGTAGGACAATCGGCGACTAAAATGGTTTAGTCGCCAAAAGTGCAGATTATTGGCTACTAAAACAAATTTAGTAGCTAAATGGAGGGTTTTGCCGACTAAACCGAACTTTAGTCGCCAAAGTGGTATTTTTGGCTACTAAAAAAAATTTAGTAGGTAAATGGAGAGCTTTTGCCGACTAAACCTAAATTTAGTCGCAAAGTTCTGTTTTTGGCTACTAAACAGAAATTAGTAGCTAAATTGAGGCCTTTTGCCGACTAAACCTAACTTTAGTCGCTAAAAGTCATGTTTTTTTGGCTACTAAACAGAAATTAGTAGCTAAATGGAGGCCTTTTGCCGACTAAACCTAATTTTAGTCGCTAAAAGTCATTTTTTTTGGCTACTAAACAGAAATTAGTAGCTAAATGGAGGCCTTTTGCCGACTAAACCTAATTTTAGTCGCTAAAAGTCATTTTTTTTGGCTACTAAACAGAAATTAGTAGCTAAATGGAGGCCTTTTGCCGACTAAACCTAACTTTAGTCGCCAAAAGTGCCAGAATTTTTTTTTTAATAAATAATATATTTTTAATTAATTATATTGAATTAAAATAATTATATTTGTATATATTATTATTTTATATTAATCCGAATAATATAATATATAAATAATATATATTGCGTATTTGTACATGTGAATTATGGTGGCATAGTGGAGGGCGGGTGTTGCCAAAAAGGCGTGGAATGTGAATGGTTGGGGTTCGAAACTCAGCAGAAGCAAAAAAAAAGTGGACTTTTTTTTTTTTCCGTCGGAAACACCTTTGGCGACTAAAAATTTAGTCGCCAAAAGTCTTTATTTCCAAAACTGAAAACCACTATTGGCGACTATTTTTAGTCGGTAAAGACCTATTTTTGGCGACTAAAAAAACCACTATTGGCGACTAATTTTTAGTCGCTAAATGTATTATTTTCCAAAACTGAAAAACACTATTGGCGACTAATTTTTAGTCGGTAAAGACCTATTTTTGGCGACTAAAAAATTTTTAGTCGCCAATACCCTCCGCCGACCACAAATATGCGACTAATATAGCGACTAAAAAATTTCGTCGGAGAAGGTGAAATTTGGACTTTCGGCGACTAAAAGTAGACTTTTGGCGACTAAAAATTTAGTCGCCAAAAGTCATTTTTCTTGTAGTGGCTTATAGTCTCCTTGAGACTCTTGGCCCCTAGACCTTGAACTCCGAGCCTCTCCTCCTCGGCTTGTATGGAATTTCTATGTGTGTCACCGTCTCCACAGGACGGTCATATGCTGAATCATATTTCTGATAAGCTTGAACATAATTTTTGTTATCAATTTCTTTTCAAACTCAATGCAACGGCGCTCTTCCGTTCCACCAAGTCTGGTACAAATCTAGACAAACTAGAGAAGACCGCCTCAAACTCGGCCACGGGCATGTCGAGTTGTTTGAGGTCTTTAAACTCTTGCCTCAATCTCTCCCTAGCAGTGGGAGGTATGTACTTATCTTGGAAAGCAACCGCAAAGGCTTCCCATGTCAGCTCCACTCTACCCTTGGCATATTTCCACCATTGACCCGCGTCTCCTTAAGGTAGTAACTCGCTATAGTCACTCTTAGTTCACTATCTTCGATGTGAGGCATCTCAAATGTCTTCACAGTTTGTTCGAGCCACTCATCTGCTTTCTTGGGCTCGGGACCACCATGGAACTTATCTGATTTGGCCCGCAAGAACTCTCTAGTAAGGAAACTCGCCTTGACTCCGCAGTGTTCTCTCGGGCTTGATTCTCACCCTCAACAAGTTCATAGACTCCGTTAAAGCCCGCCATTTCTCAAGCTAGGGCCTCCATTGCGGTTTGACCCGCTTATCCCACCTGCTCGGCCACATTAGCTCGGCCTACTTGCTCGGCCATATTAGCTTTGCCGAACCCTTCTTCTTGCACCGAAACCCTATGGACTGGTACCTTATGCACACCTCGGCGAGCCCTACCACGCCTCCCACCTCTACCACCACGGACTTGACCCCTTCCTGACATCCTAATAAAGGACACAAGAGAAATAATCTAGCACATTAACTCATATGTGCTCGTAACTTGACTCACACGTTCGATTACAACAATTCCATATATTTTCTACTATATACACAATTCAATTTCACTCCACTTAAGCACTTAGTCATGTAAACACATCCGAACTATTCTTTTACGATGAAATTCGTCCCACGAAAAACCAAGAATTCTTAGTAGAACGAGTATTGATCAAGTACCATTCTCATGAGACCTCAAGGAATTTAACAGATGCAAACAACATCCCAAAAGTCCAGTCCCATACCCATTTAGTCACATAAGTATGTTATCACATAGTCACAAAATGCATAACACTTCCTAAGCATGCTAAATGAACCCATTGTGGTTAAACAACCACTTCTCACGAGCTCCAAGCATTCAAACCCGGTAGCTCTGATACCAAGTTGCCACGCCCCAAATTTTTAGCCCAAATGATAATACAACAATCATGGCTCTTTCAAGGAAAACCAAATATAAATCTCCAAACTTACATTACATGATACAATAGTTCTTCATGCAACAATACATTAATCCAACAACAAGTAAATAAACAAATAAATAACCCCAAGGGTTTAGAAGTTTCCAAGGCTTGAGCCTGGTTACACAAAACAGTTATTCAAACCCACACACATACAGCCCTTGGCTTACACATTGAGTCACAGCAAAATGAGAGTCTCGTACTTTCAACACACATTTCCTCGCATTTAGTTAGGTAGCATCACCACATCTTTTCCTCCACAAAAATCCCGTAAGGTGAGCATAAAGCCCAATAGGAAATCCTTAATAAAGTATATACATTTTATATAAATCTCAAGAGATGAAATACACATGTCATGCTCTGCCCCTTTTTGAAAATAAATCACATTTTCATCTTTTGAAAACCATCATGCTCAATGATGTCATGCAATTTCAATTGTTCAAAACTTAACAATTCATTTGAAGAGCGGTAAATACGACTCTGGTAATCCCTAGGTCGGTGTCTGCAAGTAGACTATACAAGTACTACGAATTTTTCATTTTTACCAGTATCAACCGGAAGGATCGACACCTATCCGCGCGGGTTTTCGGTCTTTCACCCCGGACTCTCAGGCCAACTTATTTAATATCATCTACACCACCTATCAAGACTTACCAACGTAGTTATCCCAAAACCATTCCATGAAAACTTGTTTCTCAACATTATTTTCTCAATGCAAGTTTTCAAATCAACTTTCAAAGTTTAATGTAATCAAATGAATTGATATGCCAATAACACAAGATGAATATAAATACTTTTATTCCAATTCATCATCCAAGGAATAACACAATTCCCTATTCTCAAGTATCCTCAACAATTAGTCATTTCAAGACTATTTCAACGTTTTGAACAATAATTTCCAAAATGAACAATAATTCTCATATTCCCTGAAATTCATCATTTATATAAGTATAAATAAGAAATTTTCCAAAGATTCATTTATTTTGACACAAAAATAAATATAACAATATCATTCATGAATTTTCAGTCTCTTAAGAAAAAAATCCCCAAATTCTAGGTTTTCTCACCAAAACTATACAACTCAAATCTTTTGAAAGAAAACTTTCCAAAATCATCTTTTCTTCAATCAACGAAGATCAAAACCCATAAGATCATTTTAAAAGAACAAGAGACAAACCCGCTTTCAAAATCGCTTAACTTCTTGAATCAATAATCAATTTTCAAAACTATCGAAAGATGATTTCGAAAATCATATAGATCTTGCAAAACATATATATAACTCTAAGAAATCCCTACCTCAAGTTTTGAAGAAGAAATGAGATGAAACCCCTAAAATCAACGATGTCGAAACTCAATCTTCACCGTACACAACAAAGCCCTCGAGAAGTTAACCAACTTTGATGAAGAAACTATGGCAAAACTCTAATGCATCCTGAGAAATCAGGGTTTTGATCCAATTTGTCGTAGGGAAATGTAGAGAGAAGGGAGAGGAAAGGTTTTTTAGAGAGAGAGAGACCTAACAAGAGTGAGATACACTCAGCCTAAAGAGAAGAAAAGACTAAAATTTCAGACTCACCTACCACCGCTCGTGCGACGCTTCTCCCACACTTGCACTCTCGCACCTGCATTTATTGCAGTAGCCAAACAAGCCCTCTCATGTTTTCCGCATGTGCGGCTCAAGCAACTTCGAATGCATTTTGTATTTTTGCTTCGAGAGCGCTGCCCCTCGACCCCGCCAGAGCGCTGCCCTCGGACTTGCCAAGGGGCGCTACCCCCTAGACCCCCACGAGCTGACCGGGCAACTCGATCACCGACCTGCCCAGTCAAAGTGGCAAAATATGAAAGAAGGATCGAAACCAGGATCGCTACACATAATTTGCTCATATGATATGCTACTTAAAAAAAAAAAAAAAAAAAAATTCTCCACAATAGTAAATTATGAGTCAATCTTTGATGATATAAACTTAAATATTTATAGATTTTGCATATTGTTTTTAATATATCAATAAGTTGTAAATACTAATTTCTTAGCAATAAATAGATGAAAAAATAACAAAACATATAAGTAAATAAGTTTGATTGATAAAACTGACTAGTAAATTTTCCCATAACTAGTTGTCATACACATGTGTTGCATGTGATTTTTTTATTCTTGTTTTTTTGAAGTATAATAATTAAATAATATTAATGGGAGATAAATTTTCTTTATGTAAACAACAATTCAAAAAAGAATCATTTATCAAAAAATTTTAAAGTTATTGTGAACAAATCATAGATTATTTGCTTATAATTCTCTTAGTCTAAAACAAGCAGGCACTTACAAGAATCAAATGCTTTGACAACACTTATAGGTGCAAATGTCATCCCGTTCTAATATAATTGGAAGTACATGAGTTGTTTTTTTTAATGAGTTTCTGACCCTAGCTCTTCGAAATGTTGATTATTTGACTATGTTGAATTATTGGGTAAACTACTAATAGATTAATTCCCATCAAGTCTTATTGAAAATAAGTCTTGATAAAATTGTCGCTAAAAATAATTTTTTTGTGACAATTTTTTTTATGTATGTTGCTAAAAATTGATAATTAGTGACTTTTTTGTCATGATTTTTATAAATTGTCGCTAAAACTTACAATTAGTGACTTTTTTTATGACAAATTTTTTTCATAGGGCCTATTATGAGGACCTACATGTAAGTACCCCTTGATTATTTGACTATGACATTAACAAAAGAAAATCTAAATCCTAAAGAGAGAGAGAGAAGGGGGGGGGGGGGGGGGGGAACATAAGAATGATAAAATAAAATGAAATGCATAGTTAGAGTGAAAGGATTTATTAGGATTCATGCTCTATTGTATGTGCAAGACGAATACATGGGCAAGAACAATTTAGAGTTTGGAGCATATTTATTCAATTTTAAGGATTAAGATTACAAATTATTATTAATCTTTACAATGATAGGAGCAATGAATTCTTGGTTCTATATTGGGGAATAACACAACCTTTAAATTTTCATAATTATTTTGTGGGAATATCGTGGTGATAAGATCTTATATCTCAAATTATGCTCTTTTGTATCAACATGAGTGAGAAATGTTGTAGTCTTCTTAACCATAATCTTGATTGTATTTTTCAGAGGTTGCTTTATGGTCAACTTGTTAGTTCCAAAACTCCTATCAAGCTTTAACTTATATAATTTTAAGGGTAAATTATACAAATAGTCCTTATAATTTACACGATGTGTCAATTTGATCCTTATTGTTTCAATTTGCTCAATTTTGCCCCTTAATTAAATGGATTATGTCATTTTAGTCCAATAAATAACGTTTGTTAAGTTTGGTGGACGAAAAGTCAAACTATGTGTCAATTTGGTCTTTGTAGTTTACATAATGTGTCAATTTTCCTGTCAAAATCGAGCAAATTAAATAACATGGACCAAATTGACACATTGTGTAAACTACAGAGACAAAATTGACAGATTGTGTAGACTTTCCGTCCACCAAACTTAACAATCGTTATTTATTTGACTAAAATGACACAATGTGTTAAATTAAGGAAAAAAATCGAGCAAATTGAAACAACATGGACCAAATTGACATATTGTGTAAACTACATGGATCATTTGCATAATTTACCCTAATTTTAATTATTTTTTGGACAACTTTCTTTCCTTCAAATTGAAAGATCTTATTACCATTTTAGATGGGTTATTCATGTGCCTTGTTATTAAAAATCAAAATATTAAATAGCCAAACATTTTTCATTAATTGACCGCTTAGTACGCCAATGTCTTACAATTATTCATTCGGATACCGGTCATTATGCTACTAAAGTATTTAAACAAATATTATTCCAGTAAATGAACATCAATTTCGATGGAATTTCTCAAAATTGCTAATAGAGTCTTAATTATTGAATTTGTTCAATACATGCAAAATAAACAACTATATTAAATTAGAAATAGTTCTACCTGAATTAATGCAGTTTAAATGAAAAATAAATCAACATGTGCTTCTTTTATTAAAATGATCACATAAAATGGAACATGGGTAATATTAGGCTTGGTTTGGCATCATATTATGAAGTCATTTTTCTTTTTTTTTGATTTTTTTTTTCTTTAGTTTTTTTTTCAATTTATTTTAACCTTTTTTTAAAAAAAATTTAAATAAACCAAAATGTGCATTTTTTTTTTATTTATAAAAATGATCACATAAAATAAAATAGGGATAGTATTAGGCAACCTATATGAGGTTCATATCTTTTGACAATTAAGACCTGGCTTGGCATCTAATTAAAAAGTCATATATATATATATATATATTGTCTTTATTGAAATTTTTTAAATTTTATTTTTAATTTAATTTTTTTTTTTACGTTTTTGGTCCATTTAATTGAGTATAAATTTTTCTGAAGTTTTTATATATTTTATATATAAAAGGTTACTAAAAATGATAAAATATGAAAGAACAAAAAGCCAATCTAAAGATAGTGACAACATTTTATGGGAAATTACTGATTAGAGACCGAATATGAAAGAATAGATTCGTGCATCAGATTTGAAGAAACAATTTTATAAATATCCATTGGTAGGGGGAGGATTTTGTTTTTAATAAAAAAAAATATACATATATTTGTTTTTTTTTTTTTTTTGATGTATCAATAAGTGGTAAAATATTTATTTCACCTCAATATGTTTTGAAAGAAATTAATAGATAAAAAAAAGGAGCAAAATATATAAGCAAATAAGTTTGATCAATAAGATCGGTTAATAAATTTTCCTAAAATTAAGATTATGACCTATTTTGGAAGTATGCTAAAACCTATTTTTGACCTTTTTTAATTATTTGGAAAAAAATATATATAAAAATGTAAAGAGATGATTTAACTTTAAAAAAATAAAGAAATTAAAAAATTAATTTTTAATCAGTTAACAAAATAAGCCTATGTTATAATACACAAATATTAAGATCACCAAGTGTAATGATAACACCATCCAATAAATAATTTGATTTTGATATAGAGACCACACCCTGATTGGATTGGATTGGATTAGTAGAAGCATAGTCAATATTTTTCAAGGTTTAGAGTTTGAAGGTTTTTAAACACCTCTCTCTCTCTCTCTCTCTCTCTCTCTCTCTCTATTCGCTATTCGTGCAGCAGGGCAGATCAATTCATATATTCTCGTCCCTGTAAAACGAAAAATTATTCAATGCAAACATGACCAACACAACAACATCCAAGTCTATCGCCAGCTGTTCTTCGGCAATTGCGAACAATGTAGATCTCCTTACAGGGATTCTCATACGCGTTTCTCCCAAATCCTTACTCAGATTCAAGTCTGTTTCCAAGAATTGGCTCAATCTCATCTCCAACTCTAACTTTGCATTCAACCACGCCCTCCGAAATCGCAATTCCTCCATCTCTGGCTTATATTTCACATCCCTCGACTCTTGCTCTGCAAAGGAACAAGTGAAGTCTGTCTCGCTTCACGGCCATCAAAGTCTTCCAACACTTGACTTCCTCGACCACGGTGCTGGATCAGAATTTCCAATCAGGATTCAAAGCTCTTGTAATGGATTACTCTTGTGTGATTGTGTTCAAATTGTTTGGGATTGTAATAGAACCGTTGTTGATCGTATTACAATGAGTTACATTGTTTGTAATCCGACTACGCAAAAATACAAACTACTTCCTCAACCTTGTGGATGTGTTTCTGGATCGTATGGTTGCTTGGCTTTTGATCCTTCAAAATCACCGCACTACAAAGTTTTGTTAGTATTTAATAGTACTAATAAATTTGAAATTTACTCTTCGGAGAGTTCATCTTGGAAACAGATTGATTTCAGTAAAGCAGAAAGCTTTTCGGGAGGAGTTTATTGGAATGGAGCAATCCATTGGTTGACCGAAGAAGAAAATGTTCATACTAGATTTGATTTTGATACAGAGAAGCTAATAGAAATTCCAATTGCTCCCAAGCCTAAAATTCTCTCTCTAGACAAGATTAGATATTGTGAAGGATGTTGTGGCCGTTTACTTCTTATTCAGATGCCTTTGTTTTATTCTATGGAATTCGAAATCCTTGAGATGGATAGGGATTACAGCGGTTGGATTGTGAATTGCAATGTCAATCTTGCATCCTTAATTAATGAATTGCCTGGGATAGTTCAAAGAACCGATTGTTACGCTTTTCATGTTGCAAGTGTTGTGAAGGGAGAAAACGGAGATGATTTTGAACTAGTGTTAGTTTTTCAAGAGCCTCGTAAAGTTATTTGCTATAATGTGAAGTGCAAGACAATGAAGGTGGTTATTGATTCGGTAACAACTGACTTTGATAAATTTATTTGTGATCATGGTCCTTGTGGACCTTTTAGATTCATTGAAAGCCTATCCCCTGTTTGATCAGATCAATAATGTCCAACACGTCGGAGCAGACTTTCTTTTTTCTTTTTTTTTGGGTAGAACTAGTCATAAATTTTTTTTCTTTTATTAATCTACTTCTTAGTGTTAAAGCATGGAATATTTTTCACCCTCATATGTTGCGATAATGTCATTTTTTATCATAATGCTATCATTATCATCATCATCATGAACACAATATGATTTTTACTTTTCTCTAAGTATTTGTTGGGTTGTTGGTCTCTGATGCTACAATCATCTGTTTTCATATTTACATTCTGTTTTAAGCTTTGGTGCAATCAACATTGTGTTCTTATAATCTTAATTGATCTTTAGGGCGGAGCAAAATATCATAATCTGGTTTGATCCAAACCATACCATATGATTCAATTTGGTTTTCTTAATGTACAATTTAGCCCTAATTCTTAAAATAAGCAAGTCATACTTGGCAATTCGGTCCATGGTTTATAGTTATAGTTTTGGTTTGGTGACTATCTACATGTGTATATATATATACTAGAAGATGACCTGTGCGATGCACAAGAATTTATTTTTAAAATAGAAAATTAATTGTGCGTCTCAATACTTTATGTGTAGAAAATTTTAACAATTAAAAGTTAAATATAAACAGATTTATTAATAGTTGTTGAGGATTTTTGTCACTGTGTGTGGTCCTATGTAAAATAAGCTCATAAAAATAATCTTTCAAAGTTTACAAAAAAAAAAAAATTTGTGTATTCTCAACCTGAAATCAAATCTATCATTTGTGTTAATCAAATTTACCAAAAATCATGAATTTCACTTGTATCAAAATATATTTTTTTTCCTGAAAAAAATAAAAACAACGGAAACTTCCATAATATACAAATTATGACTTAATTATGACTTAATTATAACTCATTGTTTATTATTTTGGTTATTAATCGATGAGGTCTTTGCTAATTTCTTATGCTCTTAGTTATGTCTAAGGTGGTGCATTGAGTCTTTAATTATACTTTAAGTTGTGTTTGATTATAATCTATTATAATATTTTTATATGACAATATTTAAATATTTTATTACACAAAAAAATACTTAAGGTGGGTTGACTCAAATGTAAAATTTATACTTATATCAGTAAGATCATAAGAGTTATTCATATTGATGCATAAAAAATTACAAATTCAAATCATAAACAGTGCCTTCAAAGAGAATCAGACACAAAATCTCTATAACCTTAATAATTTTAGTTTTCAAAGGGGTTCTGATTAATTATATGACATATCATAATAATCGCATAATTTTTATTTCAGCCAAATTTTTTTTAGCATATCTTTTTTGGCAAAACTAATGAAAGTATTATAAATTCAAATTTCTTATTCAAAAGTTATTCAAGAAACATCAATAGGTGTTTTAAATATACACAATCATTTTCAATGAATCATTATTCTTTAAAATAATACTCCACACTAGTTTTGACATTTATCAATTTATCTTTTAAAAACTTAACAAAAAAACAGTATTGAGTTCTATTATTTAGAAAAGAATAATTTTAATTTTAATATAAACTAAACTATTTATTTAAATTGTTTATTTTAATAATCTTAACCTTATCGTTCTATAAAAGTATTACTTGAATACTTATATATAATAAATTTAGTTAAATTATTTGTTTATTTTGATAATTTTAGTTCTATTGTGCTATAAAAATGTAATTATCATAAAATGATTTTATATGAAATATATATATATATATATTAATTATACGACAGTAAAATAAATTCTTATTTTGATATTAAAAATAATAGTTAAATTAGAAAGAAGATTAGTAATATAAAACTAAAAGTAATTCTAATTATTAAATTTTATTTTTATTTTTACATTTATTTAGAAAATAAAAATATGTAGAAATAGAACTATACAAAATTTGTTTAAAATATTAAATATAAATATATTGTGATTGGATTAAGAAGAAAACATATGAATTAATTATGTAGAGATGTCGTGGAGGCGTGTTTTGGAATGGTGCAATCCATTGGTTGAATGTTGAGAATGTTAGTCTTAGACTTGACCTTGATACGGAGAAGCTGATACAAATGCCAAATCCTCCAAGGCCTGAAATTGATTCTTTAAACACAATTAGGTATTTTGAAGAATGTGGTGGCCATTTGCTTCTCATCCATTCACATTTGCACTCTGATATGGAATTCAGAATCCTTGACATGGACAAAGATGCTTATTGTTGGACTGTGAAGTGCCGGATCAATCTTAGTCCCTTGGAATCTGCATTCCATGAGATAGTTCACGGTACTGGAGTTTGAGTATTTAATTTTCTAGCTATTGTGGAGGGAGCAAATAAAAATGATTTGGCAGTTGTGTTGGGTATTCCTTGTAGCGATTCCGATTTTGACTCGGTCAGCTTACAGGGGTCGAGCTGCCCAATTAGCTTGCCAAAGCAAAAATGCAAAATGCATTCGAAATTGCTTGAGCCGCACGTGCGGAAAACAGGGGAGGCCCTGTTTGGCTACTGCAATAAATGCAGGTAAGGGAGTGCAAGTGCGGGAGAAGCGCCGCACGTGCAGTGGTAGGTGAGTTCAAAATTTTCGTCTTTTCTTCTCTTAGCCTGAGTGTATCTTACTCTTGTTAGGTCTCTCTCTCTCTCTCTAAAAACCCTTTCCTCTCCCTTCTCTCTACATTTCCCTATGCCAAATTGGATTAAAACCTTGATTTCTCAAGATCCATTAGAATTCTGCCATAGGTTCTTCATCAAAGTTGGTTAACTTCTTGAGTGTTTCGTTGTGTGCGGTGAAAATCGAGTTTCAACACCGTTAATTTTAGGGGTTTCATCTCATTTCTTCTTCAAAACTTAAGGTAGAGATTTTCTTAGAGTTATATATATATTTTTTGCAAGATCTATATGATTTTCGAAATCATCTTTCGATAGCTTTGAAAATTGATTGTTGATTCAAGAAGTTGAGCAATTTTGAAAGTAGGTTTGTCTCTTGTTCTTTTAAAATGATTTTATGGGTTTTGATCTTCGTTGATTGAAGAAAAGATGATTTTGGAAAGTTTTCTTTCAAAATATTTGAGTTGTATAGTTTTGGTGAGAAACTAGAATTTGGGAATTTTTTTAAGAGACTGAAAATCATGAATGATATTGTTATATTTATTTTGTGTGTCAAAATAAATGGATGTTTGGAAAATTTATTATTTTATTTATATAAATGATGAATTTCAGGGAATATGAGAATTATTGTTCGTTTTGGAAATTATTGTTTAAAACGTTGAAATAGTCTTGAAATGACTAATTGTTGAGGATACTTGAGAAGAGGGAATTGTGTTATTTCTTAGATGATGAATTGGAAAAAAGTATTATATTCATCTTGTGTTATTGGCATATCAATTCATTTGATTACATTAAACTTTGAAAGTTGATTTGAAAACTTGCATTGAGAAAAGAATGTTGAGAAACAAGTTTTCATGGAATGGTTTGGGGGTAAATACGTTGGTAAGTCTTGATAGGTGGTGTAGATGATATTGAATAAGTTGGCCTGAGAGTCTGAGGTGAAAGACCGAAAACCCGCGTGGATAGGTGTCGAGTCTTCCGGTTAATATCGGTAAAAATGACAAATTTGTAGTACTTTTATAGTCTACTTGCAGACATCGGCCTAGGGATTACCAGAGTCATATTTACCATTCTTGAAATGAATTGTTAAGTTATGAAGAATTGAAATTGCATAACATCTTTGAGCATGATGGTTTTCAAAGATGAAGATGTGATTTTCTTTCAAAAGGGCATAGCATGGTATGTGCATCATCTCTTGAGACTTGTATAAAATGTATATACTTTGTTAAGGATTTCTTACTGGGCTTTACGCTCACCCTACGAGATTTTTGTGTAGAAAAAGATGTGGTGATGCGCCTAACTAAAAGCGAGGAAATGTGTATTGAGAGTACGAGACTCTCATTTTGCTGTGACTCTGTGTGTAAGCCAAGGGCTGTATCTGTTTGGGTTTGAATAACCGTTTTGTGTAACAAGCTCAAGCCTTGGAAATGAAAGCCCTTGGGGTATTTATTTGTTTATTACTTGTTGTTGGATTAATGTATTGTTTCATGAAGAACTATTGTATCATGTAATGTAAGTTTGGAGATTTATATTCGGTTTTCCATGAAAGAGCCATGATTGTTGTATTATCATTTGGGTTAGAAATTTGGGACATTACAACTTGGTATCAGAGCTACCGGGTTTGAATACTTAGAGTTCGTGAGAAATGGTTGTTTAACCACAATGGGTTCATTTAGCATGCTTAGAAAGTGACTAAATGGGTATGGGACTGGACTTTTGGGATGTTGTTTGCGCATGTTAAATTCCTTGAGGTCTCATTAGAAGGATACTTGATCAATACTCGTTCTACTAAGAATTCTTGATTTTTCGTGGGACATATTTCATCGTAAAAGAATAGTTTGTATGTGTTTACATGACTAAGTGCTTATGTGGAGTGAAATTGAATTGTGTATATGGTAGAGAAATATATGAAATTGTTGTAGTCGAACGTGTGAGTCAAGTTACGAGCACATATGAGTTAATGTGCTAAATTATTTCTTTTGTGTCCTTTATTAGGATGTCAGGAAGGGGTCAAGTCCGTGGTGGTAGAGGCGGGAGGCGTAGTAAGGCTCGCCGAGGTGTGCATGAGGTACCGGTCCATAGGGTTCCGATGCAAGAAGAAGGGTTCAGCCAAGCTAATATGGCCGAGCAAGCATGCCAAGCTAATGTGGCCGAGCAGGTGGGACAAGCGGGTCAAACCGCAATGGGGGCCCTAGCTCGAGAAATGGCAGGGGCTTTAGAGAGTCTATGAACTTGTTAAGGGTGGAAAATCAAGCCGAGAGAACACCGCGGAGTCAATGGCGAGTTTCCTTACTAGAGAGTTCTTGCGGGCCAAATCGGATGAGTTCCATGGTGGCCCCAAGCCCAAGAAAACAGATGAGTAGCTCAAACAAACTGTGAAGACATTTGAGATGCTTCACATCGAAAATAGTGAACTAAGAGTGACTCTAGCGAGTTACTACTTAAGGGAGACGCGGGTCAATGGTGGAAATATGCCAAGGGTAGAGTGGAGCTGACATGGGAAGCCTTTGCGGTTGCTTTCCAAGATAAGTACATACTCCCACTGCTAGGGAGAGATTGAGGCAAGAGTTTAAAGACCTCAAACAACTCGACATGCCCGTGGCCGAGTTTTCTCTAGTTGTCCAGATTTGCACCAGAGTTGGTGGCAACGGAAGAGCGTCGTTGCATTGAATTTGAAAAGAAATTAAAAACAAAAATTATGTTCAAGCTTGTCGGGAATATGATTCGGGAATATGACCGTCTTGTGGAGACGGCAACACACGTAGAAATTTCCATACAAGCCGAGGAGGAGAGGCTTCGGAGTTCGAGGTCTAGGGGCCAAGAGTCTCAAGGAGACTTTAGACAGAACAAGAAGAGCAAGAACACCTATCCATCCCAGTCCCAACCATAGCAGTCTAGATCCACTTTTCCTTTGCTTAGTGCGGATCTAGGAAAAATTGCATCAAGTAGCTTCTCATGTTTCAAGTGTGGCCAATCGGGTCACACAAGCCTTCTCATGTCCACAAAAGGAGGAGGGCAGTTAATGTTACCACCACTTAAATGATCTCAAAGTCAGTCTCAGTCTCAGAATAAAGGTCAGGGGTTTAATTGTTATCAGTGTGGTCAGTCGGGGCATATGAGGAGAACTTGCCCACAGTTGGGAGGCACATCTAGCGCATCAGGGTCGAGGCAAACTCAGAGCCACCAACAAGCTCAATTAGTCCAAGCTTCGCGAGTTAATCAGGGAACCACTTCGGCACATTCAGTACAATAGGTGTAGACGTCCCCGAACGTCCTAGGAAAATCCCTTTTGTTCATTGGGCTCACTACAGTTCGGACTCAATGTCACGGTTCTGAATCTAATCTCGCAAAGTGCAATGCAAGATCGATAAATCACCAAAGAGTCCAAATCCGGCAAATCGTTTTGAAAAACTGATTTTAGAAAGAAGTGCCAAACATAGGCTGTTTTGCCAGATACAGAGTCGTAACCTAAATATTTTATTTTGGGGGAATTTAGGAAACCCTGACTCGTGCCTAAGGCCACGTGTCCGTCATCACCAAAGTTGCCTCGGCTCGGAAACTTGGGTACGATTGGGGAAGGTCATTTCATGAGCACCCCCGCTCGCCTGATCAAAGATCGGCCACTACTTAGCATGATATCTTGTTTTTGAAAACACATGTGCTCTTATTCCGGTTATTAACCTAGAATTACTATGTGATGCGCACAGCATACAAGTATAGACTAGATTGCCTAACTTGGAACAAAGCATCGCATATCCATTTGTTTTGAAAATGGATTGAAGTTTGCTACTCACAAGTAGGCTAAAACACGGGTTTTGACGAATTATTCCAATTCAAGTAACCCAACCTTCACCCACAGGCATTCAGGCAGTTATATCACATAAGCACATAGCCTCATGGTAAGCATGCTATCATGGCAGTCACTTACACGCATGCAAGGATGCTAAAGCATAAACACTTACCGAGTACTCCGAGCCAAAGAAAGAAGCTAATTAGAAAACATGCATGAATCCTAACTATGCTGAGATGCCTAATGCAACACATGCAAGAATGCAACTAAGATAGGCTCGGCTATTCTAAGATGGCATATGAGATGCTACAGGTAACATGTATTCAACTTGGAATTGAAATACAATGCAGTTAGTATGATGCACCGAGCCCGATGCATGCAAGACAGATGAATTGATGCAATCATGCGAGCATAAGGATGCTAATTGAAACATGCCGTAAAACTAACCATCATAAGCTGGTAAATAAAAAGGAGAAAGATGTGGGGTTGGAAGACATGCATCACGCACACGCACACTTATTTCAACATTGCCCTCTCTCGAAGGGTCCGAATAAATAATACAGAATCGAATTAACTAATTATTACACAACACTAGCTAATTAACAAATTAACTAAACTAGCATGCAAACTATGTAAAATGGGTTGCCTCAGCTCTGCTTTGAATGATAAAGGATGCATGTACGCCCGAGTCGCCTTGTCGGGAAATCCATCGCGATGCCCCGGCTCGCCTTTGTTTGCAATTGATTTCAGAAACTTGCATAAAGCTCCAAGGAGATGAAACTCTACCTTGGGAATCTAAGGGGAGGCTGCCGACCAGCTATAGGCATTGGAGACCACCTACCGACCACCCTTAGTGGTGAAAACTAGAAAAGGTGGTCGGCCTGCCAGAAAACCTGGTCGGCCGACCAGTTTCTTCTCTTGGTTTCTGCATTTTCTGCAACAAAGGCAAGAGAGAGAGAGAGAAAGCAAGGTATTTGCAACACATGTGTGCACGACCACTCTCCCCATCATTGCATAAGCTCTAGGGAGTGTAGTCCTTGATCCTCGGGCCACCGATCACGCATCTCGATACATGATGGCCGAGGAGTCGGATTGCACGGCTCAATGTAAAATGAATGCATATATAAACACATAAATGCCTAAACTCCATCATGTGTTAGTCAAGAGTGTCGGCGACCGAGAATCGAGGCATGTTTCATCACTTGGAGTATGAAACGTCCCTTGTTTCCCGTGTTTGGACTAACTCCTATTCCAAACACAATGCAACAAGTAGAATAGCATGCACAATGCGACCTCAAGCGTGCAATCCTAAGGCGATGCAACCAAGTTATGCAAATATGCAAAGGATGACGTGCAAACATGCAAACTAGCATACACAATGCTACGAACTAACAATGGCATACTTAATGCACATGATACTATATGTCATACACAATGCACATGTGAAGACTATCATACACAATGAAGTGAACAAGGCATGCGCAATGCAATGATCAAACATGCGACAACGCGGCATACTCAATGCTATGAACTACAATGGTATACTCGATGCAAAATGGACTTAAACCAAAATGAATGGGCCTCAGCCACACCCAAATCAGTGGCCATACATGATGAAAATGAGGCAACAAAACACATGCAAACATGCAAGATGCAAGGGCCCAAAGCCTAGGGCACAAGATACAACTATATGAAAGCATGGAAAGGATGAAATATGGCATACAACAACACATGTTCCAGCTCTGAAATGACATACAAAATGGTCCTGAATCATGCAAACAACTCATGTTATGCATGTTGAATGGCTCAAATACCGAAACTAGTGAAGTGCATTACACTAGAGGTATGCAAAGCAATGCCCAAATGAACAAACCAACCCCAAACAGTCCCTATGCAGGCCCAAAACAGTGGCAAAATGGACTAAGATGATGGCTTGAAATGCACAAAAATGAAGCTCATGTAATAGCCCACAAATGAGGTATACAAGCACAACTCTCAAATGCATTTAAAGAGTGGAAAACATGGGAACATGGCACAAGTATAGGCTCTGAAATAACATGCTCAATGATGCCAAGACATGGAAACACCTCAAGTTAAGCATGCAAGGGGCTCCAAAACTCAAGGCTAAGCAAGGATATTACACTACAAGTATGCATGGCAAGCATCATTCGACCAAGAGGCCTCAAAATAGAGCTAAGGCAGCCCAAAATATGAACAAAATCAGTTTGAAGTATGGCCAAAATATGCTAGAATCAATGGTCAAAACAACATGCAATGTAAGCTAGTGAGCATGGTTTACACTACAAGTATGTGAAGCATTCAAGAGGCCACTAAACCAGCCAAAGACAGAGCTATGATATGCCAAAGAATGACCAAAAACCCACTGAAACATGACCAATACATGCAAGAATGACATGCTCCTTTGATAAGCTATGAAGAGGATTATTCTACACATACAAGAGGCGAACCCTAGATGACAACACCAACTCTAGACAGAGCCTAGGCGGGCCCTAAAAGTCACCAAAAAGTGCCTGAACTACACCTCTGAATGGTATAAACATATGCTCCTTTGGTAGGCCAAAAATGCTAGTAGACAAGACAAGGAGAGAGAGGGTCACCCCTCTCTGATTTTGGCCCTCAAAACCACATACTAACCACTAAAAATCTGCTGGATTTTAGTGGCTAAAGGGCCAAGCAAAGGTCAACACAAAGGCTTTATGGCATGGCACAAAACAAGGCTATTTAAAGCATGCAAAAGGGTAGATGACCTTAAACACCAAAATGGTCTTAAACAAACATCAAAAGGACCTCAAAACAAGACTTTTTTCAGTTGACAACAAAGCTCAAATAAGCATGCAAGTTTGGCTACGAGAGTGATCAAGACAAAGCTTTAAAAGAGGGAAAAGAGATTACCCTTGAAGCTCAGCAAAACCAGCAACTCCTCCAGCCCAAAACCAACTCTTTAACCTCTGAAAATACCCTCCAAGAACCTCAGATCAATGGTGGATGTGTGTGGCTATGAGGTGTGGTGTAATAGGCCAAGAACCATGCACTTTTGAACCCGAAATGTAGAGATATAGAGAGGGATATATATTTTTTTGCCTTCAACCAATTTTTTGGAACCTGGTATAAGGAGAGGGAGGCCCTCTCTTATAGAGGAGCAAAGGTTCAAGCTTCCTTAAGAAGCTAAAGCAAGGGTTCAAGCTTCCTCAAGAAGTTAGAGCAAGGGTTCAAGCTTCCTCAAGAAGCTAAAGCAAGGGTGCAAATCCTCCATACACGTGTATGGAGGATACAGTCTGTGCCTTCCAGCTGGCACAGTTGGCATGCACTCAGATAGACAAAGCAGGAGGAACCCAGCAGACCAGAAAAGGTGGTCGGCCGACCACTTCCCCTAGTCGGCTGACCAGGGCAAGTGGTCTCCCAAAAAAAAGGTGGTCGGCAGCTCCATTTGGTGGTCTCCACTTTGAAAGCAAGCTAGTGGTGTAGTGGGAGACCAGCAAATGTGGCCCAAAGACAAAGAAAACCAGCTTCCCGATAAGAAAACTGGCTGGCGGGGAGAAAGTGGTCTCCAAGGAGAAAAGGTGGTCTCCCACCCTTGTACCACCTCCCAAACAAGGAAAACAAGGTCCATGCCAAAAATGAACCAACACGGATGCAAAACGAGAGTCTGGGGGGCAAAGTGCGCGGCCGGGTGCCCCGAAAATAGGCTGTTAAGCACCAAAAGTGGCGTGTGACCACAAAGGTGGTCTCCCGGGCCGTAGTGTCTCTCTAGACAGAGGAAACAAGGTGTGTGCCAAAAATTGTGCCAAACAGAGAATGTTAACCGGTCCCGCACCGAGGCGCGCGGCCGACAGCTTCGAAAACCGGAAACTGGTCTCCAAACGGGAACAGTGGCTTGCGACCACGAAAAGTAGCCTACGGCCACTGAGAGATGGTCTACAAGACCTCTCCCTCTCTCCGGGAAGTGAAAGCAAGACTTGGTCCACAAACCGAGGCAAAGCAATGAAAGGGTCCCGAGGTCCGGGGGTAAGGACCTCAGCCGAAACTCCGAAACTTCAGAACGAGCACAACATGCACAATCACCGAGCGCTCAATCGATGACGTCTAAGTCTTAAGGTCGGTCAAAAATGGGGTGTCTACAATAGGCCTATGCTCCGAGAGGGGAGCAAGTTAATCAGGGGCCACAGGGGCGTGTGTATGCTGTTACCGTGCCAGAGCAATTGCCAATATCCTCGATTGTGAGAGGTATTTTTGTGGTGTGTAATTCTTTGGCTAATGTATTGATAGACACGGGTGCGTCTCATTCATTTATATCTACTGTATTTGCTTCTGCATTTGGGTTAGAGGTAGCATGGTTAGTGCCTTCACTCAGAGTTGAGTCACCTGTTGGGGGTATAGTTGATTTAGACAGGGGTTGTCGTGATTGTGAAATAGAAGTTGCCGGGCATCAACTTTCGTTTGCTTTTGTGTTGCTAGATATGTCGAGTTTTGATGTCATTTTAGCCATGGACTGGTTGTGTTCTTATCAAGCTGTGATTGATTGTTACTGTCAGAGAGTTACGGTGTGCACTTCGGGTGGTGATCGTTTTTATTTTCTGGGGAACCGAGTTGATAAAGCCTTGTCGCTAGTTGTTGACCCTCGTAGTAGGAGCAAGCTTAGTGGCCTTCTTGCAACTCTCTTGGATAGTGAGAGTGACGGGGCCCGTGTTGAGTTACCAAGGGTAGTTTGTGAATAACCGGATGCCTTTCCAGAAGATCTTACTAGTTTACCACCTCACCGGGAGATCGAGTTCTCCATTGAATTAGTGCCTAGCACGGCACCGATTTCCATGTCACCGTATAGATTTGCACCCGCCGAATTGCATGAGTTGAAGATTCAACTCCAAGAACTTTTAGACAAGGGCTTCATTTGCCCTAGTACAACGCCTTGGGGAGCGCCGACTCTCTTTGCGAAGAAGAAGGATGGGTCATTGCGGTTGTGTATTGATTACCGCAAGTTGAATAGAGTTACAATTAAGAACAAGTATCATCTACCCAGAATAGATGATTTGTTTGACCAACTTAGAGGGTCTCGTTGCTTCTCAAAAATAGATTTGAGGTCGGGGTACCATCAGTTGAGAGTCCAGGAGGAGGACATTCAGAAGACAGCCTTTCGTACTTGTTATGGCCACTATGAATTCCTTGTAATGCCTTTTGAGTTGACCAATGCACCAGCTTCCTTTATGGATTTGATGAACAGAATTTTTCGGGAATACTTGGACCGTTTTGTGGTCATCTTTGTGGACGACATCTTGATTTATTCAACCTCTGAAAAAGAACACAAGACTCACTTGCAGGTAGTGCTGGGTTTACTTAGTGAGCACCAATTGTTTGCCAAATTTGAAAAATGCGAGTTTTGGATAACAGAGATGAAGTTTTTGGGGCATGTAGTGTCTAGAGAGGGAGTGACTGTGGACTCCTCAAAGATAGATGTCGTACAAGATTGGGAACAACCCAAGAATGTTTTTGAAATCCGGAGTTTCTTGGGATTAGCGGGGTATTATCGACGTTTTGTAAGGGACTTCTCTAGACTAGCTGCACCTTTGACTAGGTTGACTAGAAAGTGTATCAAATTTGTGCAGAGTGAGACTTGTGAAAAGTCATTCGAAGAGTTTAAGACTAGATTGACTACCACACCGGTTTTGATAATTCCAAAAAGGGGTTTGAATTACACTGTCTATTGTGATGCGTCCGGAGATGGACTTGGTTGTGTCTTGATGCAAGAGGGAAAAGTTGTGGCCTACGGTTCATGACAATTGAAAACTCATGAGAAAAATTTGGGGTGTTACATTCTTGGCAAAGTTATTTCCTATAATCCAAAGTGCAAGAATGGAAGTCGCTTCTTGATTTGCAACCAAGTGATTTTAAGGAGCCAGAGAGTGATACGTGTACATATTGTTATCAATTCATTTAAAGCCTATCCCCTATTTGAGCAACATGTCCTATAGGTTAGAGAAGATGTGTTTTTTTTACAACCTACCATTCTTATGTTTTTAGTGTTGAAACATTGAAAATTTTATTGTTTCAAATGGTAGTAGGTGTTTGTTCTAAAACAATCGCATATTTTGGTTCAATATCTTTTCGTTATTAGAATGTTGTCATCATCTTTGTTATCTTACATATTGTTTCTTTTCATAATTCTATAATAAATGAACCATTCTCTTCATCTAGTTCTTCCTTCAGCAGATGTTATTATGGCCCTTAACTAGTAAACTCATTGTAATTTGGCCTTTGTTGGACTCTGATTCTATTATCATCTATTGATGTTTACATTGTGTTTTTAAGTTGGCCTTTGATACTTCATTGGTCAAGGACTTACAAGACAAATAATGGATATACATTGTTCTCCATAGTTCACTTTCCCTACCTACTAGAGCAACGTGTGATTATCGCTTTTGGTGCTTTGCTTTATGGGAAACGTTAAGCTATGCATCTTTAAAGGTGCATACTGTATGCACTTTCTTAAGTATTTTGTACATGTTATGCATTTTTGGTCAAATATTACGTGATCTTTTGATAGAGTTATCATAATTTGTAGTTCAGAAATGAAATTACGCATTCTTTTACTAATGCTATATATTTTTATGATAATGTTACATATTTTGTAATTAAAAAATGTTTTGTGAAAAATCAAGAAATTACTCATTAAAATGGCATCTATGGTGAGCTCATGCCCAAATTGAACATAATGCTCTCCCTTCAAAATGTGCACAGGTGCATCAAACTTATCTTTTAACCCAGTTGGCGCTGAATCTTTTTGGGCCCTAAGAAAATTCAAAAAATTGTGCTTTCATACCTATTTTATTAAAAGAGAAATATATATATATATATATATAGTTTGTAAAATAGTAAGTATCTTCAAATTAATTTTTTTTATATACCTGTACAAAATTTATTTGCATATATAAACATTAGAATTATCATTATTTTAATTTTATTCAAATGTTATGTTAAGGGATCAATTATTTTTAGAAAATCCCTTAAAATATTTAATGATAAATCTAATTTGAAAATAGTGTTGGATAATGAATCGATTGTATTTTGTTTTGTATTGCCTTATTTTGTGTTGGCTGTCCTTTGAAATTGAATTGTACAATTCTTCTAGCTTGCATATATATATATTTATAGTCCAAAACAAATGTACAAGTACAGTGAATGAAACAAATAACTTCTTTCATAATTTGTAGTCATTTAATTGTTGAATTATATGAATATAAACTAAACGCATACGAATATAGAACACTAGCTTGTTGCTGCACATCTTCACGGGTTATATCAGTGACTTGTTGATTATGCTGGGCATGTTCTTCAACACATACGAATCTAATTTGAGATTTCTTCTCGGATTGGTTGACTTACTGTCATTGTAATACTCCATTTTTTGTACTTAATCTTCATTCATAATATCAGCAACTGAGCAGGACAGAGTTTGTTCCATGTGAACAAACTCCGAAAATCATCAATATCATT
>JAPPVO010000059.1:174118315-174172484 GCA_030407325.1 Camellia japonica | reverse complement strand
TAGACAAGGGTCAGTAGATCCGAATGAATGAAAGGTGAATAAGATAAAAGTAGGCTCAGGCCCCGAGGCCCAAGAAGTGAGTATAAATAGAAGAACCGCAAATCCAGAAAGGTATGTAAGAATCGTTTCACTTAACTTAAAGAGAAAGTTATCTCGAGTGTCTGAACTAACTTGTCCGTCGGAGTGCTAATCCCGGCACCCCCGACCGGAGTTTTCCTCTTTTCAGGTGACTACCTGAGGATCACCAGCGCCTCCCAGGATCTGAAGAGTATTTCTAAACCACTTCTCCACACAAGAAGTTAAGCAATTTTGAAAGTGGGTTTGTCTCTTATTTTTTTAAAATCATCTTATGGGTTTTAATCTTCGTTGATTGAAGAAAAGATGATTTTGGAAAGTTTTCTTTCAAAGGATTTGAGTTGTATAGTTTTGGTGAGAAAACCTAGAATTTGGGGATTTTTTTAAAAGAGACTGAAAATCCATGAATGATATTGTTGTATTTATTTTGTGTTTCAAAATAAATGGATGTTTGGAAAATTTCTTATTTATATTTATATAAATGATGAATTTCAGGGAATATGAAAATTGTTGTTCATTTTGGAAATTGTTGTTCAAAACGTTGAAATAGTCTTGAAATGACTAATTGTTGAGGATACTTAAGAAGAGAGAATTGTGTTATTCCTTGGATGATGAATTGGAATAAAAGTATTTATATTCATCTTGTGTTATTGGCATAACAATTCATTTGATTACATTAAACTTTGAAAGTTGATTTGAAAACTTGCATTGAGAAATAATGTTGAGAAACAAGTTTTCATGAAATGGTTTTGGGGTAAATACGTTGGTAAGTCTTGATAGATGGTGTAGATGATATTGAATAAGTTGGCCTGAGGGTCCGGGATGAAAGACGAAAACCCGCGTGGATAGATGTCGAGCCTTCCGGTTAATACTGGTAAAAAAGACAATTTGGTAGTACTTGTATAATTTGCTTACAGACACTGACCTAGGGATTACCAAAGTCGTATTTACCGCCTTTGAAATAAATTGTTAAGTTTTAAACAATTGAAATTGCATGACATCATTGAGCATGATGGTTTTCAAAAGATAAAAATGTGATTTATTTTCAAAAAAGGGCATAGCATGGCATGTGTATTTCATCTCTTGAGACTTGTATAAAATGCATATACTTTGTTAAGGATTTCCTATTAGGCTTTATGCTCACCTTACGGGATTTTTGTGCAGGAAAAGATGTGGTGATGCCGCCTAACTAAAGGCGAGGAAATGTGTGTTGAGAGTACGAGACTCTCATTTTGCTGTGACTAAGTGTGTAAGCCAAGGGCTTGTGGGTTTGAATAACCATTTTGTGTAACCATGCTGAAGCCTTGTAAACCTGTAAACCCTTGGAGGTATTTATTTGTTTATTTACTTGTTGTTGGATTAATATATTGTTGCATAAAGAATTATTATATCATGTAATGTAAGTTTGGAAATTTATATTAGGTTTTCCTTGAAAGAGCCATGATTGTCGTATTATCATTTCGGCTAGAAATTTGGGGCGTTACAAAGCTTATGCTTAAAACAACAGTGCACATATCAACATGTGGTTAACAACTTTAAATACGTTTCCCTCAACACTAGGGAATATTACAAAGAAGAGCAACTTAAGCATTTTCAAACAAATCCGAATATTTGGAGCGGACTTCTGCCTCCTGTTCCCACGTCGCTTCTTCAACCCCATGGTGTCTCCACAACACCTTTATCCACGGTATAGTTTTGCCTCGTAGCACTTGCTCCTGGGTATCTAATATTTAAACTGGTCGTTCTTCGTAAGAGGCATCCTCATCTACCTCCAAGTCAACCCAATCAAGAACATGAGAAGGGTCGGGTTCATACTTCCTAAGCATAGATACATGAAATATGTTGTGAACTCCTGAAAGTTGTGGCAGTAAAGCTAACTGGTATGTCATTTCCCCAATTCGCTCTAAGATCTCAAAAGGCCCAATGAACCTTGTAGATAATTTACCGCTCTTACCAAATCTCATCAAACCCCGCCTTGGTGAGATTTTTAGAAATACATGGTCACCAATTCAAAAGATAAAGGTCGTCTCCTCTTATCGGCATAACTCTTTTGTCGGCTTTGGGCCGTAGCTGACCTCTTCCGAATGAGAACAACTTTCTCGGTGTCTCTCTAATAATTCCCGGACCTAGTAACGGTGCATCACCCACTTCGGCCCAACAAACTGGTGATCTACACAGGTCGGCCATACAAGCCTTAAAGGTGCCATCCCAATACTAGCTTGGTAACTATTGTTGTAAGCAAACTCAATCAATGGTAAGTGCCTTTCCCAAGGCCTCTTAAAATCAAGGACACAAGCTCTAAGCATGCTCTCCAAAATCTGAATGGTACGTTCCGACTGTCCATCGGTTTGAGGATGATAAGCAGTGCTAAGAGTCAACTTAGTTTCCAACGCCTCTTGAAGGCTTTGCCATAACCGGGCAGTAAAACGATGATCCCTATCCGACACAATAGTCACAGGGACTCCATGAAGTCGAACTGTCTCTCTAATGTACAACTCTGCCAAGTGTTCAACTGAGTCGCTGGTGCACATCGGAATGAAATGGGTAGACTTAGTCAACCTATCAACAATCACCCAAATGGCGTCATTGCCTCGTGTTCTTGGAAGCCGAACTAAAAATCCATGGTAATACGCTTCCATTTCCACTCGGCTATAGGTAAGGGTTGTAACAAATATGCTGGTCTTTTGGTGTTCGACTTTTCACTTGTTGACAAGTAAGGCACTTCGATACAAATAAAGCGACATCCCGTTTCATACCTCTCCACCACCAAACTGACGACTAAGATCATAATACATTTTAGTGCCTCCCAAGTATACCGCAAGGCATGAGTGATGGAACTCCCGAAGTACTTCGTCTCTACAAGATTTTTGGTACAAACAAACGATCTAGGTAACGTACACTCAAATCCGAGTGAACGTTCAAACCTTTTTTTTCCTTCCCATTGGAAATGTTAACACGGATTGATTCCACATCACGATCTCCTCGTTGTGCCTCTATGACCTTACTAACCAAGATAGGTTGAGCATTCAAAGTAAACAAGGTAGCATTTTCTCCGGACTCACCCAAGTGCAAATCAAACTTGCCAATAACATCTAGCATATCCCATTTCCGAATGGCCACACTTGCCAAACTACTAATAGATTTTCGACTCAAAGCATCGGCTGCCACATTGGCTTTCCCCAGATGATAGTGTAACTCAAAATCATAATCCTCCATAAAATTTATCCACCTCCGCTGTCGTAAATTCAAGTCTTTTTGAGAAAACAAATACTTTAGACTTTTATGATTGGAGAAAACCTCAAACTTCTCACCATACAAGTAATGCTTCCAAATTTTCAAGCAAAAATCACTGCCGCTAATTCTAAATCATGGATGGGGTAATTCTTCTCGTGAGTTTTCAATTGTCGTGATCCATAGGCCACAACTTTTCCCTCTTGCATCAAGACACAACCAAGTCCATCCCTAGATGCATCACAATAGACAGTGTAATTCAAACCCCTTTCCGAAATTATCGAAACCGGTGCGGTAATCAATCTAGTCTTAAGCACTTGGAATGACTTTTCACAAGCTTCACTCCACACAAATTTGATACCCTTTCTAGTCAACCTAGTCAAAAGTGTAGCTAGTCTAGAGAAGTCCCTTACAAAACATCGATAATACCCCACTAATCTCAAGAAACTCCGAATTTCAAAAACATTCTTGGGTTGTTCCCAATCCTGTACGTCATCTATCTTTGAGGAGTCCACAGTCACTCCCTCTCTAGACACTACATGTCCCAAAAACTTCGCCTCCGTTAACCAAAACTTGCATTTTTCAAATTTGGCATACAATTGGTGCTCACTAAGTAAACCCAACACTACCCACAAGTGAGTCTCGTGTTTCTCTTAAGAGGTTGAATAAATCAAGATGTCATCCACAAAGATGACCAAAAAACGGTCCAAGTATTTCTGAAAAAATATGTTCATCAAATCCATAAAGGAAGCCGGTGCATTGGTCAACCCAAAAGGCATTACAAGGAATTCATAGTGGCCATAACAAGTACGAAAGGTCGTCTTCTGAATGTCCTCCTCCCGGACTCTCAACTGATGGTACCCCGACCTCAAATCTATTTTTGAGAAGCAACGAGACCCTCTAAGTTGGTCAAACAAATCATCTATTCTGGGTAGGGGATACTTGTTCTTAACTGTAACTTTATTCAACTTGCGATAATCAATACACAACCGCAATGACCCATCCTTCTTTTTCGCAAAGAGAGCCGACGCTCCCCAAGGCGATGTACTAGGGTGAATGAAGCCCTTGTCTAAAAGTTCTTGGAGTTGAATCTTCAACTCATGCAATTCGGCTAGTGCAAATCTATACGGTGACATGGAAATCGGTGTCATGCCAGGCAGTAATTCAATGGAGAACTCGATCTCCCGGTGAGGTGGTAAACTAGTAAGATCTTCTGGAAAGACATCCAGGTATTCACAAACTACCCTTGGTAACTCAACACGAGCCCCGTCACTCTCACTATCCAAGAGAGTTGCAAGAAGGCCACTAAGCTTGCTCCTACTATGAGGGTCAACAACTGGCGACAAGGCTCTATCAACTCGGTTCCCCAGAAAATAAAAACGATCACCACCCGAAGTGCACACCGTAACTCTCTGACGGTAACAATCAATCACAGCTTGATAAGAACACAATTAATCCATGCCTATAATGACATCAAAACTCGATATATCTAGCAACACAAAAGCAAACGGAAGTCGACGCTCGGCAACTTCTATTTCACAATCACAACAACCCCGGTCTAAATTAACTGTACCCCTAACAGGTGACTCTACTCTGAGTGAAGGCACTAACCGTGCTACCTCTAACCCTAATGCAGAAGCAAATGCAGTAGATATAAATGAATGAGATGCACCTGTGTCTATCAATACATTAGCCAAAGAATTACACACAACAAAAATACCTCTCACAACTGAGGATTCTGGCAACTGCTCTGGCACGGTAACAGCATACACACGCCTTTTGGCCCCTGATTAACTTGCTCCCCTCTCGAAGCATAGGCCTGTTGTACTAATTGAGCCAAAGTGGCTCCTTGATTAACTCGTGAAGCTTGGACTGATTAAGCCTGCTGGTGGGTCTGAGTTTGCCTCGACCCTGATGCGCTAGATGCGCCTCCCAACTGTGGGCAAGTTCTCTTCATATGCCCTGGCTGACCACACTGATAACAATTAAACCCTTGACCTTTATTCTGAGACTGAGACTGACTTTGAGATCGATTAGGTGGTGGTAACATTAACTGCTCTCCTCCCTTCTGCGGGCATGAGAAGAATTTGTGACCCGGTTGGCCACATTGAAGCACGAGAAGCTACTCGATGCACTTTTTCCTGGACCCGCACTAGGCAAAAGAAAAGTGGATCTAGACTGCTGTGGTTGTAACTGGGATGGATATGTGTTCCTGCTTTTCTTGTTCTGCTTATAGTCTCCTTGAGACTCTTGGCCCCTAGACCTTGAACTCCGAAGCCTCTCCTCCTCGGCTTGTATGGAAATTTCTATGTGTGTCACCGTCTCCACAGGACGGTCATATTGCTGAATCATATTTCTGATAAGCTTGAACATAATTTTTGTTATCAATTTCTTTTCAAACTCAATGCAACGGCGCTCTTCCGTTGCCACCAAGTCTGGTACAAATCTAGACAAACTAGAGAAGACCGCCTCAAACTCGGCCACGGGCATGTCGAGTTGTTTGAGGTCTTTAAACTCTTGCCTCAATCTCTCCCTAGCAGTGGGAGGTATGTACTTATCTTGGAAAGCAACCGCAAAGGCTTCCCATGTCAGCTCCACTCTACCCTTGGCATATTTCCACCATTGACCCGCGTCTCCCTTAAGGTAGTAACTCGCTATAGTCACTCTTAGTTCACTATCTTCGATGTGAGGCATCTCAAATGTCTTCACAGTTTGTTCGAGCCACTCATCTGCTTTCTTGGGCTCGGGACCACCATGGAACTTATCTGATTTGGCCCGCAAGAACTCTCTAGTAAGGAAACTCGCCTTGACTCCGCAGTGTTCTCTCGGGCTTGATTCTCCACCCTCAACAAGTTCATAGACTCCGTTAAAGCCCCAGCCATTTCTCAAGCTAGGGCCTCCATTGCGGTTTGACCCGCTTATCCCACCTGCTCGGCCACATTAGCTCGGCCTACTTGCTCGGCCATATTAGCTTTGCCGAACCCTTCTTCTTGCACCGAAACCCTATGGACTGGTACCTTATGCACACCTCGGCGAGCCCTACCACGCCTCCCACCTCTACCACCACGGACTTGACCCCTTCCTGACATCCTAATAAAGGACACAAGAGAAATAATCTAGCACATTAACTCATATGTGCTCGTAACTTGACTCACACGTTCGATTACAACAATTCCATATATTTCTCTACTATATACACAATTCAATTTCACTCCACTTAAGCACTTAGTCATGTAAACACATCCGAACTATTCTTTTACGATGAAATTCGTCCCACGAAAAACCAAGAATTCTTAGTAGAACGAGTATTGATCAAGTACCATTCTCATGAGACCTCAAGGAATTTAACAGATGCAAACAACATCCCAAAAGTCCAGTCCCATACCCATTTAGTCACATAAGTATGTTATCACATAGTCACAAAATGCATAACACTTCCTAAGCATGCTAAATGAACCCATTGTGGTTAAACAACCACTTCTCACGAGCTCCAAGCATTCAAACCCGGTAGCTCTGATACCAAGTTGCCACGCCCCAAATTTTTAGCCCAAATGATAATACAACAATCATGGCTCTTTCAAGGAAAACCAAATATAAATCTCCAAACTTACATTACATGATACAATAGTTCTTCATGCAACAATACATTAATCCAACAACAAGTAAATAAACAAATAAATAACCCCAAGGGTTTAGAAGTTTCCAAGGCTTGAGCCTGGTTACACAAAACAGTTATTCAAACCCACACACATACAGCCCTTGGCTTACACATTGAGTCACAGCAAAATGAGAGTCTCGTACTTTCAACACACATTTCCTCGCATTTAGTTAGGTAGCATCACCACATCTTTTCCTCCACAAAAATCCCGTAAGGTGAGCATAAAGCCCAATAGGAAATCCTTAATAAAGTATATACATTTTATATAAATCTCAAGAGATGAAATACACATGTCATGCTCTGCCCCTTTTTGAAAATAAATCACATTTTCATCTTTTGAAAACCATCATGCTCAATGATGTCATGCAATTTCAATTGTTCAAAACTTAACAATTCATTTGAAGAGCGGTAAATACGACTCTGGTAATCCCTAGGTCGGTGTCTGCAAGTAGACTATACAAGTACTACGAATTTTTCATTTTTACCAGTATCAACCGGAAGGATCGACACCTATCCGCGCGGGTTTTCGGTCTTTCACCCCGGACTCTCAGGCCAACTTATTTAATATCATCTACACCACCTATCAAGACTTACCAACGTAGTTATCCCAAAACCATTCCATGAAAACTTGTTTCTCAACATTATTTTCTCAATGCAAGTTTTCAAATCAACTTTCAAAGTTTAATGTAATCAAATGAATTGATATGCCAATAACACAAGATGAATATAAATACTTTTATTCCAATTCATCATCCAAGGAATAACACAATTCCCTATTCTCAAGTATCCTCAACAATTAGTCATTTCAAGACTATTTCAACGTTTTGAACAATAATTTCCAAAATGAACAATAATTCTCATATTCCCTGAAATTCATCATTTATATAAGTATAAATAAGAAATTTTCCAAAGATTCATTTATTTTGACACAAAAATAAATATAACAATATCATTCATGAATTTTCAGTCTCTTAAGAAAAAATCCCCAAATTCTAGGTTTTCTCACCAAAACTATACAACTCAAATCTTTTGAAAGAAAACTTTCCAAAATCATCTTTTCTTCAATCAACGAAGATCAAAACCCATAAGATCATTTTAAAAGAACAAGAGACAAACCCGCTTTCAAAATCGCTTAACTTCTTGAATCAATAATCAATTTTCAAAGCTATCGAAAGATGATTTCGAAAATCATATAGATCTTGCAAAACATATATATAACTCTAAGAAATCCCTACCTCAAGTTTTGAAGAAGAAATGAGATGAAACCCCTAAAATCAACGATGTCGAAACTCAATCTTCACCGTACACAACAAAGCCCTCGAGAAGTTAACCAACTTTGATGAAGAAACTATGGCAAAACTCTAATGCATCCTGAGAAATCAGGGTTTTGATCCAATTTGTCGTAGGGAAATGTAGAGAGAAGGGAGAGGAAAGGTTTTTTAGAGAGAGAGAGACCTAACAAGAGTGAGATACACTCAGCCTAAAGAGAAGAAAAGACTAAAATTTCAGACTCACCTACCACCGCTCGTGCGACGCTTCTCCCACACTTGCACTCTCGCACCTGCATTTATTGCAGTAGCCAAACAAGCCCTCTCATGTTTTCCGCATGTGCGGCTCAAGCAACTTCGAATGCATTTTGTATTTTTGCTTCGAGAGCGCTGCCCCTCGACCCCGCCAGAGCGCTGGCCTCGGACTTGCCAAGGGGCGCTACCCCCTAGACCCCCACGAGCTGACCGGGCAACTCGATCACCGACCTGCCCAGTCAAAGTGGCAAAATATGAAAGAAGGATCGAAACCAGGATCGCTACACATAATTTGCTCATATGATATGCTACTTAAAAAAAATAAAAAAAAAAAATTCTCCACAATAGTAAATTATGAGTCAATCTTTGATGATATAAACTTAAATATTTATAGATTTTGCATATTGTTTTTAATATATCAATAAGTTGTAAATACTAATTTCTTAGCAATAAATAGATGAAAAAATAACAAAACATATAAGTAAATAAGTTTGATTGATAAAACTGACTAGTAAATTTTCCCATAACTAGTTGTCATACACATGTGTTGCATGTGATTTTTTTATTCTTGTTTTTTTGAAGTATAATAATTAAATAATATTAATGGGAGATAAATTTTCTTTATGTAAACAACAATTCAAAAAAGAATCATTTATCAAAAAATTTTAAAGTTATTGTGAACAAATCATAGATTATTTGCTTATAATTCTCTTAGTCTAAAACAAGCAGGCACTTACAAGAATCAAATGCTTTGACAACACTTATAGGTGCAAATGTCATCCCGTTCTAATATAATTGGAAGTACATGAGTTGTTTTTTTTAATGAGTTTCTGACCCTAGCTCTTCGAAATGTTGATTATTTGACTATGTTGAATTATTGGGTAAACTACTAATAGATTAATTCCCATCAAGTCTTATTGAAAATAAGTCTTGATAAAATTGTCGCTAAAAATAATTTTTTTGTGACAATTTTTTTTATGTATGTTGCTAAAAATTGATAATTAGTGACTTTTTTTGTCATGATTTTTATAAATTGTCGCTAAAACTTACAATTAGTGACTTTTTTTATGACAAATTTTTTTCATAGGGCCTATTATGAGGACCTACATGTAAGTACCCCTTGATTATTTGACTATGACATTAACAAAAGAAAATCTAAATCCTAAAGAGAGAGAGAGAAGGGGGGGGGGGGGGGGGGGAACATAAGAATGATAAAATAAAATGAAATGCATAGTTAGAGTGAAAGGATTTATTAGGATTCATGCTCTATTGTATGTGCAAGACGAATACATGGGCAAGAACAATTTAGAGTTTGGAGCATATTTATTCAATTTTAAGGATTAAGATTACAAATTATTATTAATCTTTACAATGATAGGAGCAATGAATTCTTGGTTCTATATTGGGGAATAACACAACCTTTAAATTTTCATAATTATTTTGTGGGAATATCGTGGTGATAAGATCTTATATCTCAAATTATGCTCTTTTGTATCAACATGAGTGAGAAATGTTGTAGTCTTCTTAACCATAATCTTGATTGTATTTTTCAGAGGTTGCTTTATGGTCAACTTGTTAGTTCCAAAACTCCTATCAAGCTTTAACTTATATAATTTTAAGGGTAAATTATACAAATAGTCCTTATAATTTACACGATGTGTCAATTTGATCCTTATTGTTTCAATTTGCTCAATTTTGCCCCTTAATTAAATGGATTATGTCATTTTAGTCCAATAAATAACGTTTGTTAAGTTTGGTGGACGAAAAGTCAAACTATGTGTCAATTTGGTCTTTGTAGTTTACATAATGTGTCAATTTTCCTGTCAAAATCGAGCAAATTAAATAACATGGACCAAATTAATACATTGTGTAAACTATAGAGACAAAATTGACAGATTGTGTAGACTTTCCATCCACCAAACTTAACAATTGTTATTTATTGGACTAAAATGACATAATCTGTTAAATTAAGAAAAAAAAATTGAGCAAATTGAAACAACATAGACCAAATTGACATATTGTGTAAACTATAGAGACCATTTGCATAATTTACCCTAATTTTAATTAGTTTTTGGACAACTTTCTTTCCTTCAAATTGAAAGATCTTATTACCATTTCAGATGGGTTATTTCGTGTGCCTTGTTATTAAAAATCAAAATATTAAATAGCCAAACATTTTTCATTAATTGACCGCTTACTACGCCAATGTGTTACAATTATTCATTCGATACCGGTCATTATGCTACTAAAGTATTTAAACAAATATTATTCTAGTAAATGAACATCAATTTCGATGGAATTTCTCAAAACTGCTAATAGAGTCTTAATTGTTGAATTTGTTCAATACATACAAAATAAACAACTATATTAAATTAGAAATAGTTCTACCTGAATTAATGCAGTTTAAATGAAAAATAAATCAAAATGTGCTTCTTTTATTAAAATGATCACATAAAATGGAACATGGGTAATATTAGGCTTGGTTTGGCATCATATTATGAAGTCATTTTTCTTTTTTTTTGATTTTTTTTTTCTTTAGTTTTTTTTTCAATTTATTTTAACCTTTTTTTAAAAAAAATTTAAATAAACCAAAATGTGCATTTTTTTTTTATTTATAAAAATGATCACATAAAATAAAATAGGGATAGTATTAGGCAACCTATATGAGGTTCATATCTTTTGACAATTAAGACCTGGCTTGGCATCTAATTAAAAAGTCATATATATATATATATATATATTGTCTTTATTGAAATTTTTTAAATTTATTTTTAATTTAATTTTTTTTTTTACGTTTTTGGTCCATTTAATTGAGTATAAATTTTTCTGAAGTTTTTATATATTTTATATATAAAAGGTTACTAAAAATGATAAAATATGAAAGAACAAAAAGCCAATCTAAAGATAGTGACAACATTTTATGGGAAATTACTGATTAGAGACCGAATATGAAAGAATAGATTCGTGCATCAGATTTGAAGAAACAATTTTATAAATATCCATTGGTAGGGGGAGGATTTTGTTTTTAATAAAAAAAAATATACATATATTTGTTTTTTTTTTTTTTTTGATGTATCAATAAGTGGTAAAATATTTATTTCACCTCAATATGTTTTGAAAGAAATTAATAGATAAAAAAAAGGAGCAAAATATATAAGCAAATAAGTTTGATCAATAAGATCGGTTAATAAATTTTCCTAAAATTAAGATTATGACCTATTTTGGAAGTATGCTAAAACCTATTTTTGACCTTTTTTAATTATTTGGAAAAAAATATATATAAAAATGTAAAGAGATGATTTAACTTTAAAAAAATAAAGAAATTAAAAAATTAATTTTTAATCAGTTAACAAAATAAGCCTATGTTATAATACACAAATATTAAGATCACCAAGTGTAATGATAACACCATCCAATAAATAATTTGATTTTGATATAGAGACCACACCCTGATTGGATTGGATTAGTAGAAGCATAGTCAATATTTTTCAAGGTTTAGAGTTTGAAGGTTTTTAAACACCTCTCTCTCTCTCTCTCTCTCTCTCTCTCTCTCTATTCGCTATTCGTGCAGCAGGGCAGATCAATTCATATATTCTCGTCCCTGTAAAACGAAAAATTATTCAATGCAAACATGACCAACACAACAACATCCAAGTCTATCGCCAGCTGTTCTTCGGCAATTGCGAACAATGTAGATCTCCTTACAGGGATTCTCATACGCGTTTCTCCCAAATCCTTACTCAGATTCAAGTCTGTTTCCAAGAATTGGCTCAATCTCATCTCCAACTCTAACTTTGCATTCAACCACGCCCTCCGAAATCGCAATTCCTCCATCTCTGGCTTATATTTCACATCCCTCGACTCTTGCTCTGCAAAGGAACAAGTGAAGTCTGTCTCGCTTCACGGCCATCAAAGTCTTCCAACACTTGACTTCCTCGACCACGGTGCTGGATCAGAATTTCCAATCAGGATTCAAAGCTCTTGTAATGGATTACTCTTGTGTGATTGTGTTCAAATTGTTTGGGATTGTAATAGAACCGTTGTTGATCGTATTACAATGAGTTACATTGTTTGTAATCCGACTACGCAAAAATACAAACTACTTCCTCAACCTTGTGGATGTGTTTCTGGATCGTATGGTTGCTTGGCTTTTGATCCTTCAAAATCACCGCACTACAAAGTTTTGTTAGTATTTAATAGTACTAATAAATTTGAAATTTACTCTTCGGAGAGTTCATCTTGGAAACAGATTGATTTCAGTAAAGCAGAAAGCTTTTCGGGAGGAGTTTATTGGAATGGAGCAATCCATTGGTTGACCGAAGAAGAAAATGTTCATACTAGATTTGATTTTGATACAGAGAAGCTAATAGAAATTCCAATTGCTCCCAAGCCTAAAATTCTCTCTCTAGACAAGATTAGATATTGTGAAGGATGTTGTGGCCGTTTACTTCTTATTCAGATGCCTTTGTTTTATTCTATGGAATTCGAAATCCTTGAGATGGATAGGGATTACAGCGGTTGGATTGTGAATTGCAATGTCAATCTTGCATCCTTAATTAATGAATTGCCTGGGATAGTTCAAAGAACCGATTGTTACGCTTTTCATGTTGCAAGTGTTGTGAAGGGAGAAAACGGAGATGATTTTGAACTAGTGTTAGTTTTTCAAGAGCCTCGTAAAGTTATTTGCTATAATGTGAAGTGCAAGACAATGAAGGTGGTTATTGATTCGGTAACAGCTGACTTTGATAAATTTATTTGTGATCATGGTCCTTGTGGACCTTTTAGATTCATTGAAAGCCTATCCCCTGTTTGATCAGATCAATAATGTCCAACACGTCGGAGCAGACTTTCTTTTTCTTTTTTTTTGGGTAGAACTAGTCATAAATTTTTTTTCTTTTATTAATCTACTTCTTAGTGTTAAAGCATGGAATATTTTTCACCCTCATATGTAGCGATAATGTCATTTTTTATCATAATGCTATCATCATCATCATCATGAACACAATATGATTTTTACTTTTCTCTAAGTATTTGTTGGGTTGTTGATCTCTGATGCTACAATCATCTGTTTTCATATTTACATTCTGTTTTAAGCTTTGGTGCAATCAACATTGTGTTCTTATAATCTTAATTGATCTTTAGGGCGGAGCAAAATATCATAATCTGGTTTGATCCAAACCAAACCATATGATTCAATTTGGTTTTCTTAATGTACAATTTAGTCCTAATTCTTAAAATAAGCAAGTCATACTTGGCAATTCGGTCCATGGTTTATAGTTATAGTTTTGGTTTGGTGACTATCTTACATGTGTATATATATATACTAGAAGATGACCTGTGCGATGCACAAGAATTTATTTTTAAAATAGAAAATTAATTGTGCGTCTCAATACTTTATGTGTAGAAAATTTTAACAATTAAAAGTTAAATACAAACAGATTTATTAATAGTTGTTGAGGATTTTTGTTACTGTGTGTGGTCCTATGTAAAATAAGCTCATAAAAATAATCTTTCAAAGTTTATCAAAAAAAAAAAGTGTGTATTTTCAACCTGAAATCAAATCTATCATTTGTGTTAATCAAATTTACCAAAAATCATGAATTTCACTTGTATCAAAATATTTTTTTTTTCCTGAAAAAAAAAACAACGGAAACTTCTATAGTATACAAATTATGACTTAATTATAACTCATTGCATATTATTTTGGTTATTAATCGATGAGGTCTTTGCTAATTTCTGATGTTCTTAGTTATGTCTAAGGTGGTGCATTGAGTCTTTAATTATACTTCAAGTGGTGTTTGATTATGATCTATTATAATATTTTTATATGACAATATTTAAATATTTTATTACACAAAAAAGTACTTAAGGTGGGTTGACTCAAATGTAAAATTTATACTTATATCAGTAAGATCATAAGAGTTATTCATATTGATGCATAAAAAATTACAAATTCAAATCATAAACAGTGCCTTCAAAGAGAATCAGACACAAAATCTCTATAACCTTAATAATTTTAGTTTTCAAAGGGTTTTGATTAATTATATGACATATCATAATAATCGCACAATTTTTATTTCAGCCAAATTTTTTTTAGCATATCTTTTTTGGCAAAACTAATGAAAGTATTATAAATTCAAATTTTTTATTTAAAAGTTATTCAAGAAACATCAATAGGTGTCTTAAATATACACAATCATTTTCAATGAATCATTATTCTTTAAAATAATACTCCACACTATTTATTATTTGACATTTATCAATTTATCTTTTAAAAACTTAACAAAAAAAAGTATTGAGTTCTATTATTTACAAAAGAATAATTTTAATTTTAATATAAAATAAACTATTTATTTAAATTGTTTATTTTAATAATCTTAACCTTATCGCTCTATAAAAGTATTACTTGAATACTTATATATAATAAATTTAGTTAAATTATTTGTTTATTTTGATAATTTTAGTTCTATTGTGCTATAAAAATGTAATTGTCATAAAATGATTTTATATGAAATATATATATATATATATTAATTATACGACAGTAAAATAAATTCTTATTTTGATATTAAAAATAATAGTTAAATTAGAAAGAAGATTAGTAATATAAAACTAAAAGTAATTCTAATTATTAAATTTTATTTTTATTTTTACATTTATTTAGAAAATAAAAATATGTAGAAATAGAACTATACAAAATTTGTTTAAAATATTAAATATAAATATATTGTGATTGGATTAAGAAGAAAACATATGAATTAATTATGTAGAGATGTCGTGGAGGCGTGTTTTGGAATGGTGCAATCCATTGGTTGAATGTTGAGAATGTTAGTCTTAGACTTGACCTTGATACGGAGAAGCTGATACAAATGCCAAATCCTCCAAGGCCTGAAATTGATTCTTTAAACACAATTAGGTATTTCGAAGAATGTGGTGGCCATTTGCTTCTCATCCATTCACATTTGCACTCTGATATGGAATTCAGAATCCTTGACATGGACAAAGATGCTTATTGTTGGACTGTGAAGTGCCGGATCAATCTTAGTCCCTTGGAATCTGCATTCCGTGAGATAGTTCACGGTACTGGAGTTTGAGTATTTAATTTTCTAGCTGTTGTGGAGGGAGCAAATAAAAATGATTTGGCAGTTGTGTTGGGTATTCCTTGTAGCGATTCCGATTTTGACCCGGTCAGCTTACAGGGGTCGAGCTGCCCGGTTAGCTCGCCAAAGCAAAAATGCAAAATGCATTCGAAATTGCTTGAGCCGCACGTGCGGAAAACAGGGGAGGGCCTGTTTGGCTACTGCAATAAATGCAGGTGAGGGAGTGCAAGTGCGGGAGAAGCGCCGCACGTGCAGTGGTAGGTGAGTTCAAAATTTTCGTCTTTTCTTCTCTTAGCCTGAGTGTATCTTACTCTTGTTAGGTCTCTCTCTCTCTCTCTAAAAACCCTTTCCTCTCCCTTCTCTCTACATTTCCCTATGCCAAATTGGATTAAAACCTTGATTTCTCAAGATCCATTAGAATTCTGCCATAGGTTCTTCATCAAAGTTGGTTAACTTCTTGAGTGTTTCGTTGTGTGCGGTGAAAATCGAGTTTCAACACCGTTAATTTTAGGGTTTCATCTCATTTCTTCTTCAAAACTTAAGGTAGAGATTTTCTTAGAGTTATATATATATTTTTTGCAAGATCTATATGATTTTCGAAATCATCTTTCGATAGCTTTGAAAATTGATTGTTGATTCAAGAAGTTGAGCAATTTTGAAAGTAGGTTTGTCTCTTGTTCTTTTAAAATGATTTTATGGGTTTTGATCTTCGTTGATTGAAGAAAAGATGATTTTGGAAAGTTTTCTTTCAAAATATTTGAGTTGTATAGTTTTGGTGAGAAACTAGAATTTGGGAATTTTTTTAAGAGACTGAAAATCATGAATGATATTGTTATATTTATTTTGTGTGTCAAAATAAATGGATGTTTGGAAAATTTATTATTTTATTTATATAAATGATGAATTTCAGGGAATATGAGAATTATTGTTCGTTTTGGAAATTATTGTTTAAAACGTTGAAATAGTCTTGAAATGACTAATTGTTGAGGATACTTGAGAAGAGGGAATTGTGTTATTTCTTAGATGATGAATTGGAATAAAAGTATTTATATTCATCTTGTGTTATTGGCATATCAATTCATTTGATTACATTAAACTTTGAAAGTTGATTTGAAAACTTGCATTGAGAAAAGAATGTTGAGAAACAAGTTTTCATGGAATGGTTTGGGGGTAAATACGTTGGTAAGTCTTGATAGGTGGTGTAGATGATATTGAATAAGTTGGCCTGAGAGTCTGAGGTGAAAGACCGAAAACCCGCGTGGATAGGTGTCGAGTCTTCCGGTTAATATCGGTAAAAATGACAAATTTGTAGTACTTTTATAGTCTACTTGCAGACATCGGCCTAGGGATTACCAGAGTCATATTTACCATTCTTGAAATGAATTGTTAAGTTATGAAGAATTGAAATTGCATAACATCTTTGAGCATGATGGTTTTCAAAGATGAAGATGTGATTTTCTTTCAAAAGGGCATAGCATGGTATGTGCATCATCTCTTGAGACTTGTATAAAATGTATATACTTTGTTAAGGATTTCTTACTGGGCTTTACGCTCACCCTACGAGATTTTTGTGTAGAAAAAGATGTGGTGATGTCGCCTAACTAAAAGCGAGGAAATGTGTATTGAGAGTACGAGACTCTCATTTTGCTGTGACTCTGTGTGTAAGCCAAGGGCTGTATCTGTTTGGGTTTGAATAACCGTTTTGTGTAACAAGCTCAAGCCTTGGAAATGAAAGCCCTTGGGGTATTTATTTGTTTATTACTTGTTGTTGGATTAATGTATTGTTTCATGAAGAACTATTGTATCATGTAATGTAAGTTTGGAGATTTATATTTGGTTTTCCATGAAAGAGCCATGATTGTTGTATTATCATTTGGGTTAGAAATTTGGGACATTACAACTTGGTATCAAAGCTACCGGGTTTGAATACTTAGAGCTCGTGAGAAGTGGTTGTTTAACCACAATGGGTTCATTTAGCATGCTTAGAAAGTGACTAAATGGGTATGAGACTGGACTTTTAGGATGTTGTTTGCGCCTGTTAAATTCCTTGAGGTCTCATTAGAAGGGTACTTGATCAATACTCGTTCTACTAAGAATTCTTGATTTTTCGTGGGACAGATTTCATCATAAAAGAATAATCTGTATGTGTTTACATGACTAAGTGCTTATGTGGAGTGAAATTGAATTGTGTATATAGTATAGAAATATATGGAATTGTTGTAGTTGAACGTGTGAGTCAAGTTACGAGCACATATGAGTTAATGTGCTAAATTATTTCTCTTGTGTCCTTTATTAGGATGTCAGGAAGGGGTCAACTCCGTGGTGGTAGAGGCGGGAGGCGTAGTAAGGCTCGCCGAGGTGTGCATGAGGTACCGGTCCATAGGGTTCCGATGCAAGAAGAAGGGTTCAGCCAAGCTAATATGGCCGAGCAAGCATGCCAAGCTAATGTGGCCGAGCAGGTGGGACAAGCGGGTCAAACCGCAATGGGGGCCCTAGCTCGAGAAATGGCAGGGGCTTTAAGAGAGTCTATGAACTTGTTAAGGGTGGAAAATCAAGCCCGAGAGAACACCGCGGAGTCAATGGCGAGTTTCCTTACTAGAGAGTTCTTGCGGGCCAAATCGGATGAGTTCCATGGTGGCCCCAAGCCCAAGAAAACAGATGAGTAGCTCAAACAAACTGTGAAGACATTTGAGATGCTTCACATCGAAAATAGTGAACTAAGAGTGACTCTAGCGAGTTACTACTTAAGGGAGACGCGGGTCAATGGTGGAAATATGCCAAGGGTAGAGTGGAGCTGACATGGGAAGCCTTTGCGGTTGCTTTCCAAGATAAGTACATACTCCCACTGCTAGGGAGAGATTGAGGCAAGAGTTTAAAGACCTCAAACAACTCGACATGCCCGTGGCCGAGTTTTCTCTAGTTGTCCAGATTTGCACCAGAGTTGGTGGCAACGGAAGAGCGTCGTTGCATTGAATTTGAAAAGAAATTAAAAACAAAAATTATGTTCAAGCTTGTCGGGAATATGATTCGGGAATATGACCGTCTTGTGGAGACGGCAACACACGTAGAAATTTCCATACAAGCCGAGGAGGAGAGGCTTCGGAGTTCGAGGTCTAGGGGCCAAGAGTCTCAAGGAGACTTTAGACAGAACAAGAAGAGCAAGAACACCTATCCATCCCAGTCCCAACCATAGCAGTCTAGATCCACTTTTCCTTTGCTTAGTGCGGATCTAGGAAAAATTGCATCAAGTAGCTTCTCATGTTTCAAGTGTGGCCAATCGGGTCACACAAGCCTTCTCATGTCCACAAAAGGAGGAGGGCAGTTAATGTTACCACCACTTAAATGATCTCAAAGTCAGTCTCAGTCTCAGAATAAAGGTCAGGGGTTTAATTGTTATCAGTGTGGTCAGTCGGGGCATATGAGGAGAACTTGCCCACAGTTGGGAGGCACATCTAGCGCATCAGGGTCGAGGCAAACTCAGAGCCACCAACAAGCTCAATTAGTCCAAGCTTCGCGAGTTAATCAGGGAACCACTTCGGCACATTCAGTACAATAGGTGTAGACGTCCCCGAACGTCCTAGGAAAATCCCTTTTGTTCATTGGGCTCACTACAGTTCGGACTCAATGTCACGGTTCTGAATCTAATCTCGCAAAGTGCAATGCAAGATCGATAAATCACCAAAGAGTCCAAATCCGGCAAATCGTTTTGAAAAACTGATTTTAGAAAGAAGTGCCAAACATAGGCTGTTTTGCCAGATACAGAGTCGTAACCTAAATATTTTATTTTGGGGGAATTTAGGAAACCCTGACTCGTGCCTAAGGCCACGTGTCCGTCATCACCAAAGTTGCCTCGGCTCGGAAACTTGGGTACGATTGGGGAAGGTCATTTCATGAGCACCCCCGCTCGCCTGATCAAAGATCGGCCACTACTTAGCATGATATCTTGTTTTTGAAAACACATGTGCTCTTATTCCGGTTATTAACCTAGAATTACTATGTGATGCGCACAGCATACAAGTATAGACTAGATTGCCTAACTTGGAACAAAGCATCGCATATCCATTTGTTTTGAAAATGGATTGAAGTTTGCTACTCACAAGTAGGCTAAAACACGGGTTTTGACGAATTATTCCAATTCAAGTAACCCAACCTTCACCCACAGGCATTCAGGCAGTTATATCACATAAGCACATAGCCTCATGGTAAGCATGCTATCATGGCAGTCACTTACACGCATGCAAGGATGCTAAAGCATAAACACTTACCGAGTACTCCGAGCCAAAGAAAGAAGCTAATTAGAAAACATGCATGAATCCTAACTATGCTGAGATGCCTAATGCAACACATGCAAGAATGCAACTAAGATAGGCTCGGCTATTCTAAGATGGCATATGAGATGCTACAGGTAACATGTATTCAACTTGGAATTGAAATACAATGCAGTTAGTATGATGCACCGAGCCCGATGCATGCAAGACAGATGAATTGATGCAATCATGCGAGCATAAGGATGCTAATTGAAACATGCCGTAAAACTAACCATCATAAGCTGGTAAATAAAAAGGAGAAAGATGTGGGGTTGGAAGACATGCATCACGCACACGCACACTTATTTCAACATTGCCCTCTCTCGAAGGGTCCGAATAAATAATACAGAATCGAATTAACTAATTATTACACAACACTAGCTAATTAACAAATTAACTAAACTAGCATGCAAACTATGTAAAATGGGTTGCCTCAGCTCTGCTTTGAATGATAAAGGATGCATGTACGCCCGAGTCGCCTTGTCGGGAAATCCATCGCGATGCCCCGGCTCGCCTTTGTTTGCAATTGATTTCAGAAACTTGCATAAAGCTCCAAGGAGATGAAACTCTACCTTGGGAATCTAAGGGGAGGCTGCCGACCAGCTATAGGCATTGGAGACCACCTACCGACCACCCTTAGTGGTGAAAACTAGAAAAGGTGGTCGGCCTGCCAGAAAACCTGGTCGGCCGACCAGTTTCTTCTCTTGGTTTCTGCATTTTCTGCAACAAAGGCAAGAGAGAGAGAGAGAAAGCAAGGTATTTGCAACACATGTGTGCACGACCACTCTCCCCATCATTGCATAAGCTCTAGGGAGTGTAGTCCTTGATCCTCGGGCCACCGATCACGCATCTCGATACATGATGGCCGAGGAGTCGGATTGCACGGCTCAATGTAAAATGAATGCATATATAAACACATAAATGCCTAAACTCCATCATGTGTTAGTCAAGAGTGTCGGCGACCGAGAATCGAGGCATGTTTCATCACTTGGAGTATGAAACGTCCCTTGTTTCCCGTGTTTGGACTAACTCCTATTCCAAACACAATGCAACAAGTAGAATAGCATGCACAATGCGACCTCAAGCGTGCAATCCTAAGGCGATGCAACCAAGTTATGCAAATATGCAAAGGATGACGTGCAAACATGCAAACTAGCATACACAATGCTACGAACTAACAATGGCATACTTAATGCACATGATACTATATGTCATACACAATGCACATGTGAAGACTATCATACACAATGAAGTGAACAAGGCATGCGCAATGCAATGATCAAACATGCGACAACGCGGCATACTCAATGCTATGAACTACAATGGTATACTCGATGCAAAATGGACTTAAACCAAAATGAATGGGCCTCAGCCACACCCAAATCAGTGGCCATACATGATGAAAATGAGGCAACAAAACACATGCAAACATGCAAGATGCAAGGGCCCAAAGCCTAGGGCACAAGATACAACTATATGAAAGCATGGAAAGGATGAAATATGGCATACAACAACACATGTTCCAGCTCTGAAATGACATACAAAATGGTCCTGAATCATGCAAACAACTCATGTTATGCATGTTGAATGGCTCAAATACCGAAACTAGTGAAGTGCATTACACTAGAGGTATGCAAAGCAATGCCCAAATGAACAAACCAACCCCAAACAGTCCCTATGCAGGCCCAAAACAGTGGCAAAATGGACTAAGATGATGGCTTGAAATGCACAAAAATGAAGCTCATGTAATAGCCCACAAATGAGGTATACAAGCACAACTCTCAAATGCATTTAAAGAGTGGAAAACATGGGAACATGGCACAAGTATAGGCTCTGAAATAACATGCTCAATGATGCCAAGACATGGAAACACCTCAAGTTAAGCATGCAAGGGGCTCCAAAACTCAAGGCTAAGCAAGGATATTACACTACAAGTATGCATGGCAAGCATCATTCGACCAAGAGGCCTCAAAATAGAGCTAAGGCAGCCCAAAATATGAACAAAATCAGTTTGAAGTATGGCCAAAATATGCTAGAATCAATGGTCAAAACAACATGCAATGTAAGCTAGTGAGCATGGTTTACACTACAAGTATGTGAAGCATTCAAGAGGCCACTAAACCAGCCAAAGACAGAGCTATGATATGCCAAAGAATGACCAAAAACCCACTGAAACATGACCAATACATGCAAGAATGACATGCTCCTTTGATAAGCTATGAAGAGGATTATTCTACACATACAAGAGGCGAACCCTAGATGACAACACCAACTCTAGACAGAGCCTAGGCGGGCCCTAAAAGTCACCAAAAAGTGCCTGAACTACACCTCTGAATGGTATAAACATATGCTCCTTTGGTAGGCCAAAAATGCTAGTAGACAAGACAAGGAGAGAGAGGGTCACCCCTCTCTGATTTTGGCCCTCAAAACCACATACTAACCACTAAAAATCTGCTGGATTTTAGTGGCTAAAGGGCCAAGCAAAGGTCAACACAAAGGCTTTATGGCATGGCACAAAACAAGGCTATTTAAAGCATGCAAAAGGGTAGATGACCTTAAACACCAAAATGGTCTTAAACAAACATCAAAAGGACCTCAAAACAAGACTTTTTTCAGTTGACAACAAAGCTCAAATAAGCATGCAAGTTTGGCTACGAGAGTGATCAAGACAAAGCTTTAAAAGAGGGAAAAGAGATTACCCTTGAAGCTCAGCAAAACCAGCAACTCCTCCAGCCCAAAACCAACTCTTTAACCTCTGAAAATACCCTCCAAGAACCTCAGATCAATGGTGGATGTGTGTGGCTATGAGGTGTGGTGTAATAGGCCAAGAACCATGCACTTTTGAACCCGAAATGTAGAGATATAGAGAGGGATATATATTTTTTTGCCTTCAACCAATTTTTTGGAACCTGGTATAAGGAGAGGGAGGCCCTCTCTTATAGAGGAGCAAAGGTTCAAGCTTCCTTAAGAAGCTAAAGCAAGGGTTCAAGCTTCCTCAAGAAGTTAGAGCAAGGGTTCAAGCTTCCTCAAGAAGCTAAAGCAAGGGTGCAAATCCTCCATACACGTGTATGGAGGATACAGTTTGTGCCTTCCAGCTGGCACAGCTGGCATGCACTCAGACAGACAAAGCAGGAGGAACCCAGCCGACCAGAAAAGGTGGTCGGCCGACCACTTCCCCTGGTCGGCTGACCAGGGCAAGTGGTCTCCCAAAAAAAAAGGTGGTTGGCATCTCCATTTGGTGGTCTCCACTTTGAAAGCAAGCTAGTGGTGTGGTGGGAGACCAGCAAATGTGGCCCAAAGACCAAGAAAACCAGCTTCCCGATAAGAAAACTGGCTGGCGGGGAGAAAGTGGTCTCCAAGGAGAAAAGGTGGTCTCCCACCCTTGTACCACCTCCCAAACAAGGAAAACAAGGTCCATGCCAAAAATGAACCAACACGGATGCAAAACGAGAGTCTGGGGGGCAAAGTGCGCGGCCGGGTGCCCCGAAAATAGGCTGTTAAGCACCAAAAGTGGCGTGTGACCACAAAGGTGGTCTCCCGGGCCGTAGTGTCTCTCTAGACAGAGGAAACAAGGTGTGTGCCAAAAATTGTGCCAAACAGAGAATGTTAACCGGTCCCGCACCGAGGCGCGCGGCCGACAGCTTCGAAAACCGGAAACTGGTCTCCAAACGGGAACAGTGGCTTGCGACCACGAAAAGTAGCCTACGGCCACTGAGAGATGGTCTACAAGACCTCTCCCTCTCTCCGGGAAGTGAAAGCAAGACTTGGTCCACAAACCGAGGCAAAGCAATGAAAGGGTCCCGAGGTCCGGGGGTAAGGACCTCAGCCGAAACTCCGAAACTTCAGAACGAGCACAACATGCACAATCACCGAGCGCTCAATCGATGACGTCTAAGTCTTAAGGTCGGTCAAAAATGGGGTGTCTACAATAGGCCTATGCTCCGAGAGGGGAGCAAGTTAATCAGGGGCCACAGGGGCGTGTGTATGCTGTTACCGTGCCAGAGCAATTGCCAATATCCTCGATTGTGAGAGGTATTTTTGTGGTGTGTAATTCTTTGGCTAATGTATTGATAGACACGGGTGCGTCTCATTCATTTATATCTACTGTATTTGCTTCTGCATTTGGGTTAGAGGTAGCATGGTTAGTGCCTTCACTCAGAGTTGAGTCACCTGTTGGGGGTATAGTTGATTTAGACAGGGGTTGTCGTGATTGTGAAATAGAAGTTGCCGGGCATCAACTTTCGTTTGCTTTTGTGTTGCTAGATATGTCGAGTTTTGATGTCATTTTAGCCATGGACTGGTTGTGTTCTTATCAAGCTGTGATTGATTGTTACTGTCAGAGAGTTACGGTGTGCACTTCGGGTGGTGATCGTTTTTATTTTCTGGGGAACCGAGTTGATAAAGCCTTGTCGCTAGTTGTTGACCCTCGTAGTAGGAGCAAGCTTAGTGGCCTTCTTGCAACTCTCTTGGATAGTGAGAGTGACGGGGCCCGTGTTGAGTTACCAAGGGTAGTTTGTGAATAACCGGATGCCTTTCCAGAAGATCTTACTAGTTTACCACCTCACCGGGAGATCGAGTTCTCCATTGAATTAGTGCCTAGCACGGCACCGATTTCCATGTCACCGTATAGATTTGCACCCGCCGAATTGCATGAGTTGAAGATTCAACTCCAAGAACTTTTAGACAAGGGCTTCATTTGCCCTAGTACAACGCCTTGGGGAGCGCCGACTCTCTTTGCGAAGAAGAAGGATGGGTCATTGCGGTTGTGTATTGATTACCGCAAGTTGAATAGAGTTACAATTAAGAACAAGTATCATCTACCCAGAATAGATGATTTGTTTGACCAACTTAGAGGGTCTCGTTGCTTCTCAAAAATAGATTTGAGGTCGGGGTACCATCAGTTGAGAGTCCAGGAGGAGGACATTCAGAAGACAGCCTTTCGTACTTGTTATGGCCACTATGAATTCCTTGTAATGCCTTTTGAGTTGACCAATGCACCAGCTTCCTTTATGGATTTGATGAACAGAATTTTTCGGGAATACTTGGACCGTTTTGTGGTCATCTTTGTGGACGACATCTTGATTTATTCAACCTCTGAAAAAGAACACAAGACTCACTTGCAGGTAGTGCTGGGTTTACTTAGTGAGCACCAATTGTTTGCCAAATTTGAAAAATGCGAGTTTTGGATAACAGAGATGAAGTTTTTGGGGCATGTAGTGTCTAGAGAGGGAGTGACTGTGGACTCCTCAAAGATAGATGTCGTACAAGATTGGGAACAACCCAAGAATGTTTTTGAAATCCGGAGTTTCTTGGGATTAGCGGGGTATTATCGACGTTTTGTAAGGGACTTCTCTAGACTAGCTGCACCTTTGACTAGGTTGACTAGAAAGTGTATCAAATTTGTGCAGAGTGAGACTTGTGAAAAGTCATTCGAAGAGTTTAAGACTAGATTGACTACCACACCGGTTTTGATAATTCCAAAAAGGGGTTTGAATTACACTGTCTATTGTGATGCGTCCGAAGATGGACTTGGTTGTGTCTTGATGCAAGAGGGAAAAGTTGTGGCCTATGGTTCATGACATTTGAAAACTCATGAGAAAAATTTGGGGTAGAAATTTGGGGTGTTACATTCTTGGCAAAGTTATTTCCTATAATCCAAAGTGCAAGAATGGAAGTCACTTCTTGATTTGCAGCCAAGTGATTTTAAGGAGCCAGAGAGTGATACGTATACATATTGTTATCAATTCATTTAAAGCCTATCCCCTATTTGAGCAACATGTCCTACAGGTTAGAGAAGACGTGCTTTTTGTACAACCTACCATTCTTATGTTCTTAGTGTTGAAACATTGAAAATTTTATTGTTTCAAATGGTAGTAGGTGTTTGTTCTAAAACGATCGCATATTTTGGTTCAATATCTTTTCGTTATTAGAATGTTGTCATCATCTTTGTTATCTTACATATTGTTTCTTTTCATAATTCTATAATAAATGAACCATTCTCTTCATCTAGTTCTTCCTTCAGCAGATGTTATTATGGCCCTTAACTAGTAAACTCATTGTAATTTGGCCTTTGTTGGACTCTGATTCTATTATCATCTATTGATGTTTACATTGTGTTTTTAAGTTGGCCTTTGATACTTCATTGGTCAAGGACTTACAAGACAAATAATGGATATACATTGTTCTCCATAGTTCACTTTCCCTACCTACTAGAGCAACGTGTGATTATCGCTTTTGGTGCTTTGCTTTATGGGAAACGTTAAGCTATGCATCTTTAAAGGTGCATACTGTATGCACTTTCTTAAGTATTTTGTACATGTTATGCATTTTTGGTCAAATATTACGTGATCTTTTGATAGAGTTATCATAATTTGTAGTTCAGAAATGAAATTACGCATTCTTTTACTAATGCTATATATTTTTATGATAATGTTACATATTTTGTAATTAAAAAATGTTTTGTGAAAAATCAAGAAATTACTCATTAAAATGGCATCTATGGTGAGCTCATGCCCAGATTGAACATAATGCTCTCTCTTCAAAAAGTGCACAGGAGCATCAAACTTATCTTTTAACCCAGTTGGCGCTGAATCTTTTTGGGCCCTAAGAAAATTCAAAAAATTGTGCTTTCATACCTATTTTATTAAAAGAGAAATATATATATATATATATATAGTTTGTAAAATAGTAAGTATCTTCAAATTAATTTTTTTTATATACCTGTACAAAATTTATTTGCATATATAAACATTAGAATTATCATTATTTTAATTTTATTCAAATGTTATGTTAAGGGATCAATTATTTTTAGAAAATCCCTTAAAATATTTAATGATAAATCTAATTTGAAAATAGTGTTGGATAATGAATCGATTGTATTTTGTTTTGTATTGCCTTATTTTGTGTTGGCTGTCCTTTGAAATTGAATTGTACAATTCTTCTAGCTTGCATATATATATATATATATATATTTATAGTCCAAAACAAATGTACAAGTACAGTGAATGAAACAAATAACTTCTTTCATAATTTGTAGTCTTTTAATTGTTGAATTATATGAATATAAACTAAACGCATACGAATATAGAACACTAGCTTGTTGCTGCACATCTTCACGGGTTATATCAGTGACTTGTTGATTATGCTGGGCATGTTCTTCAACACATACGAATCTAATTTGAGATTTCTTCTCGGATTGGTTGACTTACTGTCATTGTAATACTCCATTTTTTGTACTTAATCTTCATTCATAATATCAGCAACTGAGCAGGACAGAGTTTGTTCCATGTGAACAAACTCCGAAAATCATCAATATCATTTTATGCTCACATAACACGAATTTTAAATTTACTAATTTTGTCAAGAGAAGTGAGCAAACAATTGAGGATCTTAAAAAGACGTAGAAAAGACAAGGGAAGATGACATAATATATTGCAATTTATTCTCGGAATTTGATAAAGAATAATGAATAAACTTGCTTCAGAGGTTCTCGACCAAACTGTTTTCTGAAACAAAACAATATAGGAGAAGAACTAAGATCTGTTGTATGGCATACTAGTCGCTAAAATCACAATTTAAATGGTCAAGCATTCGCAAATCCACAACTCTAAACTTAAAAGAAAACTCTATAATGAAAAGCTTGTCAAAAGGTTTGAGTTAAAGAATTAGAACACAACTCGGAGAGAATGACATCCTTCTTTGCTTTGAATCTTCAGTTGTTGCTATTGTTGTTTTCTTTGCCAAACTAAACTCATTATGTACTTTCATTTTTTTATTTTTCATATGGTATTGAAGACATTATTATCAACATTGGATAAAAAAAATTAGTAGGGGAACTCTTTATGGAAACCAATTAAACCTTCATCAAAATAAGCACATGATTAGCTATCAATCAACTAATTTAGGCGAGTGTTGCCTAAGAGTGTAATCTTACCTTGAGAATGCTATTGGAACAATCTTCTGTGTACAATAAATAAATTGAAACCAAATCAAATAAATAAAAATAAATCACTTACAGAATTTATTTTATCGAGCCGAATAAATATTTTCAAGACCAAGTCGAGTGTGTGGCACTCTATCCTTAAGACAGATTCGCCCCGCAACAGTGCTTACGATTAAGTGGCGTCTATCTCCCAGGATACAATGATCTTCACAAATTGTTGTAGTATTCCAAACAATTTGTACGGCGAACAAAACCTTGTGTTTTATACTCTCTTTAAATTTCCTAAAAACTAATGTGAAGAGAATTTATGCAAAGGAACAAAATCTAGACAGAAAAATGAAATTTTTAGATTGTTTTTGGATGCAAAAGACTGCAGAAATGGCCTCTATTTATAGGCAAAAGGACAGACCCGAACAAGTACATATTAGAAGTGAACAGATGCAAAATCAAACTGGACAGATACTGTTTGAAATTCAAACAGATCTTGTAATGACCCAATTTTATTTTTTTTTAAATAGCCAGCGCATAATTTAATTGAGCAAATTTTCGAATTTGATTGCCGTGTAAATTCTGTGCGAAAACAGTTCAGTTTTGTATTTTTTTAAAAATAGTTCCCGATCTCAGAAAATTATGAAATTGTTATATGTTGTTCCCATATGAGTCTAGCACGTTGGGTAAAAATTTCAGAATTTTGTAATGAGTATTTATTTTATGAAAATTCACAGACTGATTGGTGTTCAGTTTAATTTATAGCAGAATTTAAAATTGAGTTTTGGGTGTTCAGACCATGATTTGAGATAAATTAGTTGAGAATTTATTTTAAATTATTAAACTCCATTCATTTTGGACCTAATTGATTGAATTGTGACCCATTAGTAACCATGTAATATTGGTGTGGTTTTATTATTATTATTATTATATTACCATAAAAGAGTTGTGAATATTTATGGTGTGTACCATTAAACAAAATATATTTTGTGGTGAGAAAATATTATATTCACTTTTGTTATTAAAGATGTTGAAATGTATTTTTAAATTTATATATATATATATATAGGTGTATATATATAGTTAGATATTTGTTTAGGAAATATCTATAAAAGTAACCAAAAGGATTTTTTATTCAACTTTTGAGAATTCTTGGAGTTCTTGCCAGAGGAAACAAGAGAAAAGAGGTTCCAAGTTGGTTTTTCTTGGATTCGATCTAGTGTAAGTCATTTTTGACCCCTAGTACTTTGGAGAGGGCGGAAAAGACGTCGTTTGGCTCCAAAAAAAATTAATTTTTGTTGCCGAAAAATTTGAAAGCTTCTTGGCTCGAGGTAGGGATTTTTCCTACACTTCTTTATGTACTTTTACTTGATTATATGGAGCGTAGAGTTGTATATAATTTAATTAGAATTTTTGAAAAATTTGTGATTTATTTGCTTAAAAGAGGAATTTTGAGAAAAATAAAAAGTTGATGCCCAAATTGCGAAAATGTAAACTTGGAATATGTTTGTAAAGTTATGAAAGAACTATGTTTTAAATTTGAGCAAAAACGGACTTCAATTCGATCAGTTTTGAAATTTTTACCGTTTTGCGACCAAAAGAGTATTTTTAAAGAAAACAAAAGAACTACGTTTAAATTTTGGGCCTTTTTATCAAAATGGGATGTTATAGTTGAATAATGCTTGGAGAATGAGTTTGGAAAGAAAATGATGTTTTCTTGGGCATTAACGGTATTATTTTGCTTAATGTATCTGTGGGAATAAAACCGACACGGTTAGAAATGGATCTTGAGAGGTTATTGGACATGATTGTGATATGAAAACTAGTGTAGTTGTTCATATTTGATGAGATGTGGAATAGATAGTATTTATCGGAATTTTCAGAATTTAATTGTTTAAATATCTGTTTAGAAATATCCGTTTTGGGCTATCGGTGGAGGATAGCTGTAGACGTCCCCGAACGCCCCGGGAGGGTTAGGTCCCGTTCTGTTCATATTGGGGTCACTACAGTTCAAGGACTCAAATGTCACGGTTCTTAATCTTGAACCAAAGAGTCCAAATCCGGCAAATCGTTTTGAAAACAGATTTTTTTGAAAGAAGTGCCAAACATGGACTGCTTTGCCAGATAACAGAGTCGCCACCTAAATATTTTTTTAAAATGGGAAATTTAGGAAACCCTGACTCGGTGCCGAAGGCCACGTGTCCGTCATCACCAAAGTTGGCTCGGGAACTTGGGTACGATTGGGGAAGGTCACATCGTGAGCACCCCTGCTCGCCCGGTCAAAGACCGGCCTCTACTAACCATGATATCTGTTTTTGAAAACTTTGTGAGTTCTTATTCCGGTTATTAGCCTAGGTTACTATGTGATGCTCGCAGCAAACAAGTATAGATGGGTCGTCTGAATTGGAACAAAACATCTCATGTTTGTTTGTTTGAAAATTGTGTGATGGTGCTACCCGCAGGTAGGCTAAAATGCGGATTTGCCACCCTCGGGTGGGCTTAGAAAACATGATGTTGCCACTATCTAGTGGGCTTAAAACAAACAGTCAATGCACTGTCCCAATTCAAATAACTCAACCTTCACCCACAGGCATTCAAGGCAGTTATATCATTTAAGCACTTAGCCTCATGGCAAGCATGCTATCATGGCAACACTCACACGCATGCAAGGATGCTAAAGCATAAAAACTCACCTAGTACTCCAAGCCAAAACAGGAACCGATTAGAAATCATGCATGGATCCTAAGTATACAGAATGCCTAATGCAACACATGCAAAATGCAACTATAGCAGGCTCGGCTATTCTAAACATGGCATATGAAATGCTACAGCTAACATGTATTCAATTTGGAATTGAAATACAAATGCAGTTTGTATGATGCGCCGAGCCCGGTGCGTGCAAAACAGATGAATGATGCAAACATGCTGTCATACCGTTATGCTAATTGAAATATGCCCTATATCTAACCATCGTAAGCAGGTAAATAAAAGGGAGAAAGAAATGGGGGTTGGAAGACATACACACACACACGCACACTTATTACATTTGTGCCCTCGCGCAGAGGGTCCGAATAAATATACAGTCCGAAATATACAGTCCAAAATAATGTACAGATTTCTAATTAATTAATAAATTAAACTAGGAAAGCAGTAAAACTGGCATGCAAGCCAGGGGCTGCCTCGCTTCTGATACAATGTATGCTGGACTGTGTTGCGCAGAAATCCACTGAGATGCCCGATTTAGCCTCTGTTTGCAATATTTCTCGAAATGCGCGCCGGACTCCGAAAAGTGGTTGAGTTTGGATTTTGCTGCAACAGAGAGCAGGAAAGGGCATAACAATGTATTTCACAAATATATGCATGCCTCGATTCTCGTGCCACCAATCACGCATATCGATGCATGATGGCCGAGGAGTCGAATTGCACAACTCAATATAGGGATGAATGCAGATGAATGCTAAAACAACACTTAACTCCATCATGGATAATCCGGAGTGTCGGTGACTCGGGAATTGAGACCCGTTCCGTTACTCGGAGTACGAAACGTGCCTCGTTTCCCGTGCAATATGCATGATATGCATGAAATGCAACTAACATACAACCTAGCATGCACGATGCTATGAGAATGAGATGCCTCGAAATGCGTGCCCACTGGCACGCGAACCGAGGTGATGACATAAAGGCACGAAATGCAATGATGGGCTTACACCAACATGAGAAGGCCTCAGCCACACTCATACGGGATGCCGGAATGATAAAAAAGAGGTGCCTCGAAGTGCGTGCTCACGGGCACGCAAACTGAGACGATGATGAAGTGCAAATCGGATAAAACAGAGGGCCTCGAAATACGTGCCCACGGGCACGCAAACCGAGGCAGAGGCATACGCAATGCAAATCGGATAAAACAGAATGTCTCGAAATGCGTGCACACGGGCACGCAAACCGAGGCAGAGGCATACGCAATGCCAATCGGATAAAACAGAATGTCTCGAAATGCGTGCACACGGGCACGCAAACCGAGGCAGAGGCATACGCAATGCCAAGCGGATAAAACAGAGTGCCTCGAAATGCGTGCACACGGGCACGCGAACCGAGGCGGAGATGTGAAGTGCAAATCGGATAAAACCGAAATGCCTCGAAATGCGTGCACACGGGCACGCAAACCGAGGCGATGATATGAAAATGCAAATCGGATAAAACCGAAGTGCCTCAAAATGCGTGCACACGGGCACGCAAACCGAGGCGATGGTATGAAAATGCAAATTGGGCTTACGCCAACATGAGAGGGCCTCAACCACACTCACATAGGCTGCCGTGAGATGAAAATGAAGTGCCTCGAAATGCGCGCACACGGGCACGCAAACCGAGGCAGTGACATACAGGCATGAAATGGCATGAAAATGTAGATTGGGCTTACGCCAACATGAGAGGGCCTCAACCGCACTCACATAGGCTGCCGATGAATGAAAATGGAGTGCCTCGAAGTGCGTGCCCATGGGCACGCAAACCGAGGCAATGCATTAAGGCATGAAATGACATGGGAAATGATATGCAAGCATGCAAATCAAATTTCAGCAGCTATATGAAGGGGAAAACAGTCCCGAAATGATACGAAATGACAATCAATGCATGAAATCATCCCGAAATGCTATAATAACCCCCCGAAATGGCCTACAGCTATGCTATACATGCAAAATCGACTCATGGCAGTAAAAACAGTAGCAAGGCAGTCCCAAATATGGCATTTTTCAGTAACAAACATGGCCAAAATGTAAGCATAGATATGGCAACATTATCATGCAAGATTAGTGGCCAAAAGAGGAATATAATGAGAGGTAGTATATAGAAAATTCAAATGGACAAACTTTCTTCTACAACATTGAAGAGGGCCTAAAAATAAGCACTTTTGCAGAAGATGGCAGCCTCGAAATCATAATACAAACATGCTAGAAATTCTATGCAAAATAAGCTCCAAATAGGCTATATCATGAGACATGCAATCTATACACCAAATGACCAAACCTTCTTCATGAAACATGTAAAGGGGGTCAAAATAAGACCCCTATTAGCTCTGACCAAGAGCCAAAACCATAAGCACAAAAGGCTACAAAACATGCAAGAATACGGTAATTTTGAGGAATTACAAAGCAAGTACCAAAAACATTAACCAAATGGCTTAAGGCCCTCAACATAACATGAAAAGGAGACCAAAACAAGGCTATTTCTAAGCCTGATGGAGGCTCAAAACAGTAGCTAAGCAAGTCAAACAAAACATGCAAGAATTAGGGCCTAAAGTGGATTTCAAAGGGAGGTGGTATATAGAATGGCCAAATGAGGTTGAGCCCTTCTACAATGTTGTAGAGGGGCTCAAAATAGGCCCAAAACCAGTAGGGGTCGGAGCCCCAAAAACAAAGGCAAATAGGTCAAAAATAGCATGCAAAAATGGGACATACTTGATGAATATTGAAGCAACTAGTATATACAAACACCAAACATGGTTGAGCCCTTCTACAATGTTGTAGAGGGGCTCAAAATGAGCACAAAATCAGTAGGGGTCGGAGCCCAAATTCTCAAGAAATTAGAGTAGAAAAATGAATCAAGAAAGTGCTAAAAAAGATGGATTTGGAGTCTTACCCTTGAAGACCTTTCTTTCTTTGCTTCTTGACTTCAATTTGTAGCTTCTTGACCTTTGAAAAACCCTTCCTTGCTGCTGGAATGGTAGTGGAGATGGTGAGGCTTGGTGTTGGTGAAGAAATAATGCAAGACTTGAAGAAGTTTGGAGCTTTTTTGCTATGAAAATGGAGGTTTAAGCTTAAGTGTTCTTGAAGGATTTTTTTTTTCCTCCCAAAATGAGGTTCGGCCAGCTGCTGGAATGGACAAGAGAGAGGGCTTAAAAGGAGGGCCAAAAAGGGTTGAAATATCTTGCCTCAAATATCTAGATATTTTGAGGGCAAAATATCTAGATATTTTGAGGGCAAAAAGAAAAGATTTTGTTCGGCCACGAAGTGGGCATCTGAGACCGCAGTGTTCTTCGAAATGATGAAACAGAGGTACCTGCCAAAATTGAACAAAAACTAATGCAAAACGAAAGCTCGGGGACCAAAACCGCGCGGGGTCCCGAAAATGGGCTGCCGGGCACCGGAAGTGGTGTTCGGCTGCGAAGTGGGTCTCGGAGATCCCAGTGTTCCTCAGTGTGACAAAATAGAGGTACCTGCCAAGAATGAACAAAAACCGATGCAAAATGAAAGCTCGGGGCCTAAACCGCGAAGTTCGGGGTCCCGAAAAATGGGCTATGAGCACCGAAAGTGGCGTTCGGCCACGAAGTGGGTATCAGAGACCCCAGTGTCCCTCGGAAGGACCAAACAAAGGTGTCTGCCAAAAATGAACAGACATCGATGCAAAATGAATGCTCGGTGCCAAAACCGCGCGGTTCGGGATCCCGAAAATGGGCTGCCGGGCACCGGAAGTGGTGTTCGGCTGCGAAGTGGGTCTCAGAGACCCCAGTGTCCCTCGGAAGGACCAAACAGAAGTGTCTGCCAAAAATGAACAGACATCGATGCAAAATGAATGCTCGGGGCCAAAACCGCGTGGTTCGGGATCCCGAAAATGGGCTGCCGGGCACCGGAAGTGGTGTTCGGCTGCGAAGTGGGTCTCAGAGACCCCAGTGTCCCTCGAAAGGACCAAACAGAGGTGTCTGCCAAAAATGAACAGACATCGATGCAAAATGAATGCTCGGGGCCAAAACCGCGCGGTTCGGGATCCCGAAAATGGGCTGCCGGGCACCGGAAGTGGTGTTCGGCTGCGAAGTGGGTTTCTGAGCCCCCAGTGTCCCTTAAATGGGAGTAAATGAGATGCATGCCAAAAACCGGAGAAATCGGAGATGGTTGGGCGGTCCCGAACCGAGGCACACGGCCTAACGGCTCCGAAAACCGGGAACCGGGCTCCGAAATGGGAAAAATGGCCTACGGCCACGAAAAGTAGCGCAAGGCCACCGAGAGATGGTCTACAGGACCACTCCCTTCCCTCAGGAAAGAAAACAGAGAAAACCGAGTCTGGTTCGCAAACCGAGACAAGACACAGAAGAGAGTTCGGAAGTCCGGAGGCAAGGCGCACGGCCGCGACTCTGGGGCTTCTGAACGAGCACGATATGCAACACCACCGAGCGCTCAATCGGTGACGTCTGAGTCTTAAGGTCGGTCAAAAATGGGGTGTCTACAATAGCCATGATTGTTGTAGAAATGTATGAGACTTAGGTAATTTGAACCATATTCCTCATTTGTTGAATTGGACATTGCATTACATTCATTTCATTGGAAATGTATCTGTTTTTTGAGAAATGTTTGGAAATGTATATGTTTTTGAGAAATGTTTGGAAATGTATCTGTTTTGCGAAAAGATGAATACTTGGTGAATCTGGGTAGGGGGTGTAGAACCGAGCGGTTAGATGTCAAGCCATCCAGTTTATTGGTAAAAATGACAATGGTGGTGCATTAGGGCCTACTTGCAGACACTCACCTAGAGATTCACAGAGCTTATATTCATATAACAGATATGATTTAAAATGGAAATGGTTTTATATCTGTTGTTGTATCTCAGCATTGCATGCTTTATAGAAAGAGAAGTAAATTATTTTATCATGAGTATGGCATGAGCATATTCCTCTTTAGTCTTGTCATGGTCCATATGTTGTGTAGTATATCTCTACTGGCTGTGGCTCACCCTATAAGGGAAACCATTTCAGGTACAAGTGATATGCCTCCGTCAAGGCATTGACTTGGGAGGACTCAAAGCTGAGGGTTTATTTTTGTTTTATTGTTATTTGTTGAATGTAAGCCCAGGATTGTATTTGCGTTGAGTTGAAACTCCATTTTGTGTAACCAAGAATGTTCTTGGATAAATTTGTAAGCCTGTAAGGCACTTATTATCTGTTCGACTTCTATTTCATCCTTGTTGTAAAATGTATGCTTGGGATTGGAATTGGGGCATTGAGATATGAATAGCATGTATTTGGCATTTGGGATTTAATGGAAATAGATGTATGGAATAGTTAGCTATATATATGTGTTTGTCTATCAGGTGGGTTTTGTAGCATAAATAGATATACCCTGCCCAATTTTCGGGGCGTTACAACTTGGTATCAGAGCTACCGGGTTTGAATACTTGAGGCTCATGGGAAGTGGTTTTTACCACAGTGGGTTCATTTCGCTAGTGAGAAATGTTGCATATCTTATGTGCTATGTGATAACATGTTTATGTGACTATGTGGGTATAGGGTTAAACTTCTGAGATGTGATTTGCGTCTATGAAATTCTTTGAGGTCCTTTTAGAAAAACACCTGATCAATGCTATTTCTATTTGGAAGTCTTTGAATGTTTGTGGAACGAGTTAATATCTTGGAGGGGTAACTCGTATGTGCTCTATGTGACTATATGCTTATATATAGTTTTCCTTATGTGATGTAGATACATGTGTAGGTTTATGTTTAATTCATATGCAGCGTGTTAAAACTAGTGTGGAGTACTTACTTCTGAGCTAAATTATGTCTCTTATATAAGATGTCATAAAGCGGGAGAGGCCGTAATAGAGGCACTTTGGGTGCCCGTGATGTTCTTATGTAGGAGGATACCTTTTTCCCAGGAAGAAGGTGTAAGCTAGAGTAATATGGCCAGGATGATTAGTCAAGATGTTGTGGAATTAGTATTGAAGCGTAGGTTAACCGATTTGTATGATTGTGGGTGTAAATGTGACCTTAAAATAGTAGAGTTTGTGTTGTGTAGCGACTGGTTTGTTGTTATGAGGAGTTAATTATTTTTCAATTTTATATCAAGTTTGTGGAAGTGGATTAGATAAAAAATCTTAGAAGTAGAATGAGTTAGAGATTAACCTTATTGTAATAGTATGGTTTGGTTGTGACTTTAATGATGATTAAAGTAATCTAAGATAATATGCTTGGGATTGTTGACATTAGAACACATAAAACTAGTTCTAAATTTTCTTGGGATAGACGAAGTTAGTTATAGTTGGATTGTTTCACTTGCTTGATGGGCTACTTGTGAGGTTAGTGATGGGCCCTAGGCCAATTATTTTGTATGTGTTTGGGAATAAACGTAGTCTTAGCATGATAGAAATTATATCGTGTAGTAAGAGATGTGTTTCTTAGAGAGTTTGTTTTATTCATAATTTTGCTACAAATCCTAAGAGGGCAAATGAGATAAATAATTTTAAGATAGATCGAAATGAGATTAAATTTGATTTGGGTTACGCCATTTGATGGGATTATTAGTAGTAACAACATTGACTCGTGAGTCGATATTTTAGAACATGTAGGCGAGTTCTGAGTGCCTTCGAGATTGGTGGAGTCCATTGTCGTAGAGTTAGTCGTTAATATTCTTGAGTGCAATAAATGAGTGTTGAGGGACATGATGTGATGGATGTTGTGGAGTTGTGTTACCAACCAATGTTTTTAGAGGAAATTTTTAAGATTACTTTGTGAGGATATTATAATTCTAAATCAGGTGCTTTAGGATAATTAGTGTGGTGGTAATTTGAGTATTTCCACGGGAATTTATGCTTGACCTATCGAGAGTGATTGATGTTAACTTTTACAGTTACTTTTATATATGAGTTAGAAATTGTGAAAATGGAAGGTATATGAGAGCGTTTTGAGTTAAATTTGGTGTGTGTCGTGATGATGTGGTTCATGTAATAAAAATGGAGATTATTTTGTATCCTTTGTCCTTTAGCTACAAGATTGTTTTGTATCCTTGGAGAAAGAGTTGTGAATCCCTTATATTGATCCTTCGTTTTGCTATAAGTGTGGTAAGCATTCGTGTTGTTGGTATGTTGGTTTAATATTACCATTGAGTTCAATTTGATGAGTGTATTTGAGCTTAAGTGGTAAGTGTTTTCTTAATTAAAATGTATTTAGTTTTGCCTAATAGAGAATGATTCCTTATTTTAATTTTGTTTTATCGTGTTTTATGGTGATATTATCCTAGAAAAATTTATTCGGTAGACCACTCGTCAGGGAATAAATTGGTATAAAGTACTTTCGTTATTTTGTTAGTCTTGGAAATTGTTATGGGATGACTATTGTTGACATAGAAAATTTCTTAGAGTGAATGAGTGGCTTTATAATTTGTGGTAGTATCTTTTAGAATTTAGGTGGAAGTGAGTTGGCTAGAGACTTCATAGAAGATTTCAAAGTAACTAAAACTAGTATTTGTTGGTGTAACCATTTGTTTTGAGATGTGTAGGCTTTTCGTGGTGGGTTTAATATAGTAGTTGGTGTTGTTATTTATGACATGAGCAGTTATAAGGATTCAATTTTATTTTCTTTGTACCTTAGTAAGCTGTGGTGGATTACTTCTCGAGTTAAATTGTTTAATTTTCAGGTGTGGAGCAGATTTCGTAGTGATTGGATTGAAGTACTGAAAAGATTATTTTAATTAGAATTCTGAATCAGAAGTGTAGAATTATTTCTATTGGCAAGGGATGTACATTGAATTTCCTTTGGAGAGATTTTATTGTAATTTGAGGTTAATCAATTTATTAATGATTCGGGAATTTTAGAGTCGTTTCAATGTCAATCTTTCTGGGTATCTCATTGTGATTAGTTTGGGATACTTCTAGGGTGAGAGATAGAATATTCTTGAATTGGCCTCAATAGCGGTAATAATACTTATCAATAAGTGAGTTGGTATGGTAAGAGTTGTTCAATTTGGGTTTGATCTTGTGGGTTATCGTAATATTAGTGTGATGTAGAATCGTGTTGTAACTTTGAAGTTAGTGTCATGGCTTGAGTTTTAAAGAATGAGAATCGTGTTGGGAATACCTTAGTATTGTTAGAATGTGTATCTAGTCTTGATGAATTCTATGTGGACTCGAAGTGCATTGTGTGAGCGTTTGGGTAAATTCTATGTTTGAGTGAAATTGTGTGGGTGGATGTAGACAAGTTTGCGTAAATTGTTAGTCGGTTCATCGAGTGAAAGAAATAGAGTGGATAGGTAAAAATAATACAGAAATTGATTGGTTAGGCAATTAAAGTTGTGGCTGAGAATTTTTTAGTTGTGTGTTTGGCATGATTTCATTATGTTTCATAAGATTTGGTGGTTAGTGCTTTTGAAAAGTTATTATTTCGTTTTGTTAAGGTCTCGGAGTAGTGATAGTTATTTTGGCCTTGGGATGCATTGTACATTAGGCGATGGAGATAGTTCGTTGAAGTTGGGTTATCACCAATAAGGTATGGTGTCTTGGTATTCTGGGGAGTCATTTTGCCAAAATTTTGTTATGCTTAAGGGATTAAATCATATTTTGTTGCTGTGAGTTATCGATGTGGATAGAAAAATCACTTAATGATTTATACTAGTAAGAGTTTTATAATCAATTGTTGTGCAAATGTCATGATTTGGTTTGTTACCGGTGTGACTTGTTGAGACTCGCGTAGTAGTCAAAGAAATTTTGTTGATGCATTAGAAAGTACCTGAGTGAGTTTGTGGGTGACTATAGAATGTATTACATTACTTGAGTTTAATTTCGATGACGAAATTTCTTTAAGGAGGGTATGTTGTAATGACCCAAATTTTTTTTTTAAATAGCTAGCGCATAATTTAATTGAGCAAATTTTCGAATTTAATTGTTGTGTAAATTCTGTGCAAAAATAGTTTGGTTTTGTATTTTTTTAAAAATAGTTCCCTATCTCAGAAAATTATGAAATTTTTATATGTTGTTCCCATATGAGTCTAGCACGTTGGATAAAAATTTTAGAATTTAATAATGATTATTTATTTTATGAAAATTCACGAACTGATTGGTGTTTAGTTTAATTTATAGCAGAATTTAAAATTGAGTTTTGGGTGTTCGGACCATGATTTGAGATAAATTAGTTGGGGATTTATTTTAAATTATTAAACTCCATTCATTTTGGACCTAATTGATTGAATTGTGACCCATTAGTAACTATGTAATATTGGTGTGGTTTTATTATTATTATTAGATTACCATAAAAGAGTTGTGAATATTTATGGTGTGTACCATTAAACAAAATATATTTTGTGGTGAGAAAATATTATATTTACTTTTGTCATTAAAGATGTTGAAATGTATTTTTAACTTTATATATATATATATATATATATATAGGTGTATATATATAGTTAGATATTTGTTTAATTAGATATTTGTTTAGGAAATATCTATAAAAGTAATCAAAATGATTTTTTATTCAACTTTTGGGAATTCTTGGAGTTCTTGCCTGAGGAAACAAGAGAAAAGAGGTTCCAAGTTGGTTTTTCTTGGGTTTGATCTAGTGTAAGTTATTTTTGACCCCTAGTGCATTGGATCAAAACGTAGAGGGCAGAAAATGCGTAGTTTGGCTCCAAAAAAAATTAATTTTTGTTGCCGAAAAATTTGAAAGCTTCTTGGCTTGAGGTAGGGATTTTTCCTACACTTCTTTATGTACTTTTACTTGATTATATGGAGCTTAGAGTTGTATATAATTTAATTAGAATTTTTGAAAAATTTGTTATTTATTTTGCTTAAAAGAGGAATTTTGAGAAAAATAAAAAGTTGATGCCCAAATTGCGAAAGTGTAAATTTGGAATATGTTTGTAAGGTTATGAAAGAACTATGTTTTAAATTTGAACAAAAACAGACTTCGATTCGATCGGTTTTGAAATTTTTACCGTTTTGCGACCAAAAGAGCATTTTTTAAAGAAAACAAAGGAATTACGTTTAAATTTTGGGGCTTTTTATTAAAATGGGATGTCATAGTTGAATAATGCTTGGAGAATGAGTTTGGAAAGAAAATGATATTTTCTTGGGCATTAACGGTATTATTTTTCTTAATGTATCTGTGGGAATAAAACCGACACGGTTAGAAATGGACCTTGAGAGGTTATCGGACGTGATTGTGATATGAAAACTAGTGTAGTTGTTCATATTTGATGAGATGTGGAATAGATTGTATTTATCAAAATTTTTGGAATTTAATTGTTTAAATATCTATTTAGAAATATCTGTTTTGGGCTATCGGTAGAGGATAGCCATGATTGTTGTATAAATGCATGAGACTTAGGTAAATTGAACCACATTTCTCATTTGTTGCATTGGACATTGCATTACATTCATTTCATTGGAAATGTATCTTTTTTTTGAGAAATGTTTAGAAATGTATCTATTTTTTAGAAATGTTTGGAAATGTATCTGTTTTGCGAAAAGATGAATACTTGGTGAATCTGGGTAGGGGGTGTAGAACCACGTGGTGGTGCATTAAGGCCTACTTGCAGACACTCACCTAGTTTATTGGTAAAAATGACAGTGGTGGTGCATTAAGGCCTACTTGCAGACACTCACCTAGAGATTCACAAAGCTTGTATTCATATAACAGATATGGTTTAAAATGGAAATGGTTTTATATCTGATGTTGCATCTCAACGTTGCATGCTTTATAAAAAGAAGATAAATTGTTTTATCATGAGCATAGCATGAGCATATTCCTCTTTAGTCTTGTCATGGTCCATATGTTGTGTAGTATATCTCTACTGGGCCGTGGCTCACCCTATAAGGGAAACCATTTCAGGTACAGGTGATATGCCTCCGCCAAGGCATTGACTTGGGAGGACTCGGAGTTGAGGCTTTATTTTTGTTTTATTGTTATTTGTTGATTGTAAGCCCAGGGCTGTATTTGCGTTGAATTGAAACTCCATTTTGTGTAACCAAGAATGTTCTTGGATAAATTTGTAAGCCTGTAGGGCATTTATTATCTGTTCGGCTTCCATTTCATACTTGTTGTAAAATGTATGCTTGGGATTGGAACTGGGGCATTGAGATGTGAATAGCATATATTTGGCATTTTGGATTTAATGGAAATAGATGTATGGAATAGTTCGCCATATATCTGTGTTTGTCTATCAGGTGGGCTTTGTAGCATAAATAGATATACCCCGCCTAATTTTAGGGCATTACAAATCTGTTGGTAACTGCTGGACAGATTTGAGTCTGTCTAGGCGGTTTTATAATTGTCTGGGTGTGAACAGTTTTGGACAGTTTAATCTGTTTGAATTTCGGACTGGAAATGGACAGAAATCTTGAATTCAAATTTGAATTAAATTCTTAGAAGAATTTTTTGTAAAAATTTAAATAAAATTTTGTCCAAAAAATTAATACTAGAACCGACCTGACCCACACTCGCACCCTCCTTAGCTTGGCTCTGTCGGCCGTGGCGGCGCGTGCGTGCGTGTGGTTGTTTGGGCTAACGCCCACTTTGTCCATAACTCCTCCCTTCTACAAACTTGAGGTGCCGCTTGGGGCCTAACCCAAGGTTGTACACTTAGAGCTTATATACTCACAAAAGCTCTCTTAAAGTTTCAATGTGGGACAACCCATTTCAAGGAAATCCACATTTAATTGTTTAATTGTCCATTCCAGTGAACCCAAAAACAACGTCAAGTTTCCATTTACTCATAAATGGTTTTGACGAACCGTCTTCACCGTGTGACTTACCATGCAGCAAGGAATATGTCACCTCTTCGGACCCACCTCAAAAGACATGTGGACCCCACTCAATTTTGGGCTCAAAGTTGGCCCAAAATAAACCTATAAAAAACCAATTTTCCAACAATTCCCTACATGAATGAAATTTGACGGAAAGAAAATGCAACAACATGATCTAATTACAGAGAGTATAGAAATTGGAAATATTCTGCAAAGGATAGGTAGCTTTTGGCTTTGAACCTTCCCTTGTGAGACACTATCGGATTTACTAGCTAACTAGTGAACATGATGTCTTGAACTGTTCAGCCGTTTTTGTAAACCAAGACAATAGAACTCACACAGTATTTTACCAGACACAGTTTAGTTCTCACTATTGTGTTCATTTTGGCCTTGAACAACCTGGTTTTTCATGAGTGCTCTAGATAATTATAGCCCTTCACAAATCTCAAAGAACTGGCCCAGTTCACACTCATATAGGTGATTGTTATAAAGAGCAACCTGCCATACTCCACTAGGTATATCTAGATATAAGAATCATTAAAAGTATTACTTAACATAAAACGCTGCAGACATCACTATTTTATCATAGAAATGGGTAGGAGTTGAACTCCCCAGTGATCCTTCTGAGTCATACACAACTCGGTTGTCCCTTTGAACCTAGATCTTGGGATCTCTAGTCAACTAGGTTGGGTTGCCATTGTGGTAACTTTTATTTAATAGGCTTAAGTCCCATTCCCCTTGATGAATTCTCAACTAGCTCTCTTGCTAACCCTTTGGTTAGTGGATCTACTATGTTATCTTTAGACTTCACATATTCAATGGAAATAATTCCATTAGAGAGTAGTTGTCTCACGATGTTATGTCGACGATGAATATGTTGTGACTTACCGTTATACATATGACTCTGTGCTCTACCAATTGCTGATTGACTATCACAATATATGCATATAGCAGGCACCGATTTTGGCCATATTAGAATATTTTCAAGGAAGTGGCGAAGCCATTTTGCTTCTTCCCCAGCTTTATCTAAAGTTATGAATTCTGATTCCATAGTAGACCTAGCAATGCAAGTCTGTTTGGAAGATTTCCAAGATACAACCGCCCTACCAAGAGTAAAGACATAACCACTGGTGGATTTCGAGTCTCTAGTATCCGATATCCAGTTTACATCACAGTATCCTTCAAGTACTGCTGGATATCTAGTATAATTTAGCCTAATGTTATGAGTAAATCGGAGATATCTTAGAACCCTTATAATTGCTTTCCAGTGTTCTACTCCTGGATTACTCGTATATCTACTTAATTTACTAACTACATAAGCTATATCCGGGCAAGTGCAGTTCATCAAGTACATTAAGCTTCCAATAATTTAAGCATACTCTAATTGAGAAATACTTTCCTGTGCATTCTTAGAAAGAAACAAATTAGCATCCACAGGTGTTCCAGCAAGATGATCATCATCTTTGTTGAATTTGTCAAGTATTTTCTCAATGTAATGAGATTGTGACAAAGCATAACCTTCTGATGTTTTGGTAATTTTCATACCAAGTATTACATCAGCAATGCCCATGTCCTTCATGTCAAAATGTTTATTTAACATTTTCTTGGTAGTTTTAATTATATCATTATTACTATCTATGATGAGAATATCATCTACATAAAGACATACAATAACATAACATTTGTCTGTGTTTTTTAATATAAACACATTTGTCACATTCATTAATTTTAAATCCATTTGACATCATTGTCTTGTCAAATTTCTCATGCCATTGCTTTCGTGCTTGTTTTAAACCATATAATGATTTAACTAATTTATACACTTTCTTTTCTTTTCCTGAAACAGAAAATCCTTCTGATTGTTCCATGTAAATTTCTTCATCTAACTCACCATTTAAGAAAGCAGTTTTCACATCCATTTGATGAATTTCTAGGTTGTACAACGATACAATAGTGTAGACACCCCATTTTTGACCGACCTTAAGACTCAGACGTCACCGATTGAGCGCTTGGTGATGTTGCATATCGTGCTCGTTCGGGAGTCTCAGAGTCTCGGCCGCGAGCCTTGCCTCTGGACTTCCGGGCTCTTTTTGTACTTTGTCTCGGTTCGCGAACCAGGCTCGGTTTTCTCTGTTTTTGTTCCTGAGGGGAGGGAGAGGTCCCGTAGACCATCTCTTAGTGGCCGTGGGCTACATTTCGTGGCCGTAGGCCATTTTGCCCATTTCGGAGCCCGGTTCTCGGTTTTCGGAGCCGTCAGGCCGTGTGCCTCGGTTCGGGACCACCCAACCATCTCCGATTCCTCCGGTTTTTGGCATGCGTCTCATTTACTCCCTTTCGAGGGACACTGGGGTCTTAGATACCCACTTCGTGGCCAAACACCACTTTCGGTGTTTAACGGCCGGTTTTCGGGACCCCGAACTGCGTGTTTTGGTCCTCGAGCATTCGTTTTGCATCGGTTTTCGTTCATTTTTGGCAGGTACCTCTGTTTTATCACCAGGAAGATCACTGGAGGGTGGGAGGCCAGCAATTGTCTCAGCAACCAATTATGCTCCTCCGGCGCCCCCCGGCGCCCGTTTTTCTCACTTCCGGGCTAATGTTGAACACCCTAGGGCCATTTTCTTCAAGCCAAAACCACATATTTGTGTTGTATACACATGGGAGGATCCTAAAAACACATGGCCGGCCAGTAATTCTTTTGTCCATTTTGAACCCTCTTTGAAAAGTGGCTTGTTGTCTCTCCTGTTTTAGAGTTGTCAGTTTTGAACCACAGGGTCTTGTTCAGCACACATGGGAGGCCACAAATACCTGGTGGCCGGCCAACAAATCAGTGTTTCATTTTTACCCCTTGGCCGGCCGGCCATAGGGGGTGGCCGGCTGGCCACCTGCAACAAAGTTAGCTGGCCGGCCATGCTCCTTGGGAGGTGTGTCTTACAGTTGTGTAGCTGTTTCCCCCAGAAAAGATCTGTATCCGGGGGATATTTTGGAGGGGAACACTTGGGTGCATTTCCCTCCACCTTTGCCCTCCTCTTTTGGTCCATATAAGGAGCCTCCCAACTCTTAGGCTAGGGTTAGAAAAACTCTCTTAAGAGCTTAGATACATATCTCTCTCCATCTCTCTCAAATCTTCAAGTTTTGGTTCCATCTCTTCATCACCATCAAGCACCACCACCACTACTCTATTTCCAGCAGCTAGGAGGCATCCATTCTTCAAGCAAAAAGGCAGCCAAGACTTGTCTACAAGGGTAAGTACTACACCCCTCTTTTCTAGCTCATTTTTGGTTCATTTCTTGGCCCTATTTCTATACTGTTTTGAGCTCCCACCAATACCGAAAGTGGTCCTCTTTTGAGCTCATTTTCATCTTTGTTGAAGGGCTCAACCCTGTGTGAGATCCCTAACTTTCACTTGCTTCAATATCATCTTTTATGCCACAATATTGCATGCTATTTCTAGCCTATGTGTGATCTGTTTCCGAGCACAATGTAAACTGTAAGAGGGCCTATTTTGAGCCCCTCTTCAACATTGAAGAAGGGCTTAACCCTGTGTGGCCTCTCTATCATGCACTTGCTTCATAATTTCTCATATTTACCGTAAATTTGCATGATTTGTTTGACCTACATGTAGTCTGTTTTGGAGCATGTCATGAACTGTGAGTAAGCGTATTTTGTGTCCCTCTACAACATTGTAGAAGGGATAAACCTTGTTGGGGGTCTCCATGATGTGCTTGTCTTTATATCCCTCTTTGACCCCCATTTTTGCATGCTTTTTTAAGCTTATCTAGCTTCTGTTTTCGGCTATCATCAGAACTGGAAAGAGTCATATTTTGATCTTCTTGACATATTTCATTAAGGGTCTTTTCTGGTTTGATGAATTTTTGGGGTACCTCATGATATAGCCTTGTGTATCCTAGTTCTTGCATGACATTTTTAGCATGTTTGCATACTGAGTTGGGGGATGTCATCTACTGTAAATGTTCATATTTTTAGTCCCTCATCAGTGTTTTAGAAGGGTACTTTTCCATTTGGGCATCGCATGTATCACTTGCTTCAATACCCCTCTTGCGGGGCCTTTTTTGCATTCTTGCTTAATCCTATGTATGCTTGCTGTTTAGCCCTTTTTGTGAAAAATGCTTGTCTTGGGGCTGCCTTGTTACTTTATTTTCATTCCATGACCATATTGTGCATGCATTGCATGGCTATAGGCCATTTCGGGTGCCTAATATTGCATTTCGGGATCATTCCATGCTTCGGGTGCACTTTGGCCATGTTTCGGGGTTGTTTTCCCCCACATTTCAGTGCTAAAATTCATTTGCATGTTTGCATATCATTTCCATGTCATTTCTTACGTGCCAGCGCCCATCGCTCGGTTTGCGCGCCCGTGTGCACGCATTTCGAGGCGCCATTTTCATCCAAACGGCCTCTTATGTGAGTGTGGCTGAGGCTCACTCATGTTAGTGTAAGTCCATTTTGCATTCTGTATGCCATTTTAGTCTCATTGCATCGTGTATGCCATTGCCTCGGTTTGCGTGCCCGTGTGCACGCATTTCGAGGCACCTCATTTTTTATCTATTGGCCTCCCATGTGAGTGTAGCTGAGGCTCTCTCATGTTGGTGTAAGCCCATATTGCATCGCATATCTCATTTTAGTCCTGTTGCACTCCGTATGCCATTTTCTTGGTTTACGTGCCTGTGGGCACGCATTTCGAGACATCTCATTTTAGTCTCATTGTATATCATATTTTATGCCATTTCATGCCTTAGGATCGTCGCCTCGGTTTGCGCGCCCGTGTGCACGCATTTCGAGGCATCTCATTTTCATAGCATTGTGCATGCTAGGATTGTATTTTAGTCGCATTCATGCATATCATGCATATTGCATCGTGTTCGGGATAGGAGTTAGCCCGGGCACGGGAAACGAGGCACGTTTCGTACTCCGAGCGACGGAACGGGTCTCAATTCCTAAGTCATCGACACTCCGGATTACCCATGATGGAGTTAGGTTTTGTTGTAGCATTCATCCGCATTCATCCTATATTGAGTTGTGCAATTCAACTCCTCGGCCATCATGCATCGATATGCGTGATTGGTGGCACGAGGATCGAGGCATGCATATATTTGTGAAATACATTGCTATGCCCCTTTCCTGCTCTCTGTTGCAGCATATCAAGAATCAGTAACTTTTCGGAGTCGGGCATGCATTTCGAGGAACATTGCAAACAGAGGCTAATTGGGGCATCCCAGTGGATTTCCGCGCAAAAGCAGCCCAGCATACATCATTCATCAGAATCGAGGCAGCCCCTAGCTTGCATGCCAGTTTACAACTTTCTTAGTTTAATTTGTTAATTAATTAGGAATCTGTATATTTATTCGGACTATATATTATTCGGAATGTATTATTTATTTGGACCCTCTGCGCAAGGGCATAATTGTAATAAGTGTGGGTGAGTGTGATGTATGTCTTCCAACCCTACGTCTTTCTCCCTTTTATTTACCTGCTCATGATGGTTAGATATAGGGCATATTTCAATTAGCATACAGTATGATAGCATGTTTGCATCATTCATCTGTCTTACACGCACCGGGCTCGGCGCATCATACAAACTGCATTTGTATTTCAATTCCAAATTGAATACGTGTTAGTTGTAGCATTCCACATGTCATGTTTAGAAAAGCCGAGCCTGCTATAGTTGCATTTTTGCATGTGTTGCATTAGGCATTATTGTATAATTAGGATCATGCATGATTTCTAATCGGTTTTCTGTCTTGGCTCGGAGTACTAGGTGAGTTTTGTGCTTTAGCATCCTTGCATGCGTGTGAGTGACTGCCATGAATAGCATGCTTACCATGAGGCTATGTGCTTATGTGATATAACTGCCTTGAATGCCTGTGGGTGGAGGTTGAGTTACTTGAATTGGGACAATTCATCAAATGTTTGTTTTTAAGCCCACTAGATAGTGGCAAAACCATTGCTCTTCTAAGCCCACCTGAGGGTGGCAAAATCTGCATTTTAAGCCTACCTACCTGCGGTAGCAAACCATTTTCAAACAAACAAACATGAAATGTTTTGTTCCAATTCAGGCGACTCAGTCTATACTTATTTGCTGCGAGCATCACATAGCAATCTAGGCTAATAACCGGAATAAGAATGCACAATGTTTTCAAAATAAGATATCATGGTTAGTAGAGGCCGGTCTTTGATCGGGCGAGCGGGGGTGCTCACGAAGTGACCTTCCCCAATCGTACCCAAGTTCCCAGCCGAGGCAACTTTGGTGATGACGGACACGTGGCCTTTGGCACCGAGTCAGGGTTTCCTAAATTTCCCAAAAATAAAATATTTAGGTGGCGACTCTGTATCTGGCAAAGCAGTCCATGTTTGGCACTTCTTTCAAAAAATCTGTTTTCTCAAAACGATTTGCCGGATTTAGACTCTTTGGTTCAAGATTAAGAACCATGACACAAATCGAGTCCGAGCTGTAGCGAGGTCCCCCGCGGGCTTGTTACAGTTTCTGGCGACTCTGCTGGGGATTTAGAGAACTTGACTCGAACTCATGATATCTGGTTTTGACTACACTTGTGTGTTTCTTTGCATTGCATTTGCATTGGTGCGCCTAGGACACCGTGTTTGCCATCTGCTATTCCTGAGCGGTTTGCCGGAGGCTTGTCTTGTCAATGCATGTCCATAAGGCTGACCGGTTACGGGCTCTGCCAGTATGGGAACACAAACCCCGGTTTTACCGGGGCACCATTTTTGACCATTCGACCTAGTGCATATTCGGATCCATAGTGACCATTCCAAACTAGGACAGGTTGCTTACCCGTTTATAGGTTGTTTGGAACCGCTGTGTGCGTAGTGAAACCCTAGTTCCTGACAAAATAGGACAGGGAAACCCTACCCCAACATAGGGGTGTTTTGGCTCTCACTTATCTGTTATGTGCTTGTTAGAGTGTGCCTCTACAGGGAATGCATGTATCAGTTTATGAGTTTGAGCATCAGGCCTGCGGGCACCAATTCAGTATTTTGGGTATCAGGCCTGCGGGCATCAGTATTTGGTGGAATCAGTTTTACCTGAGGGTATCGGCTTACAGGCGGAATTTTGGGGCAGAATTCAGTAGAGAGCACACTCATTCGGTTTTGTTCGTATCTGTTCTGGTGAAATTGGGCTGAGATGTTGTCCGTTTTCTCTTTTGCTAGGGTAGTCCTGGAACCATAGCTTCAGAAGGCTCCACTATCCCCAAGGTACATTGGACTAGTGCTGATAGACTTTGTTAGGTCAGAAATTCAATTCAAGGGCAACCAGTGTTCTTTCGCTGAGGCAAGGCAAAGACAGGCCAGTCAGGGCTTACCGGTTCATCTGATCCGTCAGTCACTAGTCACATCACCTTCTTCAGAATCAGCAGCCCGTGATGGCACAGGGTTCAGAAGAATTTGTAGCCGTGATAGCAACGTTGAATCAGGGAACTGCCATGTAAGCTGAGACCAGTATTGAAACGCATAGCCCATCTGGGGCATCTGCCTTATATCCAGCTTTGGGACCCCAGCCGAACTTTGACCCACTTCCGCCAATTGAAGATTTGCAGTGTCCAAACCCTCGAGAAAGGTTGGCTCAAGCCCAAGTTTTCAGACTCCTGGTGCAGCCTAATGAGAGGCTTTATCCCCTTGATGCTAATGACCTCGATCTGACCGCAATGAAAATTGCGAACCTTGAGAAGCAATTCAAAAAGGCACAGGGCCTTAACTCCATTCCCGACATTGAGGATGGGCACACTGAGTCTGCCGTCCGGCTCCCAGACAGATTCAAAATGCCACATATTGACCGTTTCGACGGGTCTGGGATCTAATGGTACACATCCGACTTTTCTTGGATGTCCTAAAGCCGATGGTCTGACTAAGCCACAGAAACTCTCTCTGTATGGAAGAACCCTGTCGAGTGTAGCAGCCTTGGTACACTAGGTTGGAGGATAAAGTGAAGCAAAACTGGGAAGAATTGGCTGAGGCCTTTGTCGATCAGTATTCCTACAATACCCAAGTTGAACTGACCATCCAAGAGCTTGAAGCAACCCGCCAGAACCCAACAGAGCCTTTTGTGGAATTTGTTACGAGGTGGAGAGCAAAGGCAGCACAGATGACAGATCGCCGCCCTTCTGAGAAGGATCAAGTGCAGATGATGGTGCGGAACCTCGAGCATGATATGTTGCAGAAATTGATAGTCGCTCCACTATTCACTTTCAAGAGTTTGCATGAACTGGGGGTTCAGGTCGAGAATGCGTTCAGCAGTGGGATCATTCCCAGAACAAGTGAACCAACGAGGAGGGTGATTTCAAGGAGTACCAATGTCGGAGGTAGCACTATTCCCGAGCCCACTGAAATCGATACAGTCGCCACAGCCAACCCTTTTGCCAAACCAAGCCTGCAAATAGCCGACCCAGCCCGAGCTCAGGGCAGAACTTTCACCCCTCTCTATATGAGCCTAACCAGCGCACTAAAACTCCTGATGGAAAAAGGGCATCTCAAACCCCTCGATCCTCAACCTCTTCCCGACCCGCTCCCAGCCAGACATAACCCTGCCAAATACTGTATGTACCATCAGCAGCGCGGTCATGGCACCGACCGTTGCTACCGCCTTCGCCATGAGGTCCAAAATCTCATCGACAACCGGACGATAGCTCCACCTTCAGACCCCAATGACCAAACATCTCTTGCCTACCTCAATCTTGTCCATACACTGCCATCTACCTATGACCCCAGCATATACATCACCCCGGCCCACCTACCCAAGCCTGAGGTGTTTATCCCAGAAAGCATGGACTTATGCATGATGGATGCACCTGGACCACAATCATCTCAAACCCGAGAACCCACTACTTCTGAGTTGATGGGAATGATAAAAGATCTTCAAAGAACTGTGACTGATCTGGCCTCCGGGACATTGGCTCCATCATCGACCACACCACATACTGGGAATTTCATGTCAAAAGGCTCCCCAGTCTTGGGGCGGGCTACATCTAAGGAAGGCCAATCCCGTGGCAAAGTGGAAGCGAGTGGAAAGAACAAGGTAGGGGTAGGCATGGATCCCCATGAGTATCTTCTGTTGGCTGTTGAGGCCTTGAAAGCCGAGGGACTGAACAAAGAGCAAGTGCTCGCAGTTGTTGCAAAAACTGTGGACGGCATTTTCGCCACTCAAGTTGGGGGCAGTTTGAATCAAGGGGCAAGCCGGGAGAAGGGCCGATATACCAGAGGCAGTCCTGTTAGCTCTAATCCTCCATTCAGAAGAGATCAGCAAACCAGGCCAGCACCTGCCAATCCCTTTGCGGGTGCACCCAGCAAAAATCCACAAGCCTTGAAGTACCAACCCGAGGTCAAAGGGTCTTCCATGCCCTCCACATGCCTTTGTCCAAAGCTCTCCAAATCCTTGTTGGACAAGGCCATCTCAAACCCCTTGAGCCTCGGCCTCTCCCGAACCTTCTTCCGGCTACACATGATGCTACCCAGTACTGCGCATACCATCAGCAAACTGGCCATGCTACCAACAATTGCTCCCATCTTCGCCATGAAGTATAGGATCTATTGGACAACGGGGTCATCCTCCCGCCGAGCTCAGCAAAGTCTATCGGCACTGGGTCAGTGAACTTGGGGGATAATGTTATGTGATCGAGGGATGAACCACCTGCGAATGGCGCTCAGATTACTCCAGCTGTGGTGAATGGCATGCATTGTTTTGAGCAATGTACAAGTGCTGTTAATTTTGCATTCTGACTTGGGTATTGGGTCAGTTTTGTTACTTTGTTTTGAGTCAGTCTCTTTTGTTTTGGGTCTGTCTTGTTGTATCGAGTCAGTTGTTGTATAGGAGTCGGGTGATTCCGGGGGTGTTACCTCGGACGTCACCATTTTGTTTCGCGTTTGTCTTTTTGTCTTGTTTTGAGTCTGTTTCTGCCAGGGAGCCAGTTATGCCAACAGATTTTGAATGAAACAGCAGTGATTTTCACGCTCTCACATTTGCTTCTGCCGTGTGCTAGTTGTGCCGGGATTTGAATGAAATGGCAGTGCATTCCACCTGCTCTTTTGTGCCTTGAAGTCATTGTATTGACCTAAGTTTTTCAAAACCTTTCTGAACACTGCGGTGAAAACAAAGTGGGAGGAATTCCTCGGGATTTGCAAAACTTTGATCAATCGAGAGAAAGAGAGGCACACTAAGCCCTTAATGAATGAAATCATGCTTGCTAGTGTGAGTACTGAGAAGGACCCTGGCTTTGATCCAGATTGATCCTACACTGTCTTCAGCGCGAGCGATTTGTCGCTTTCTTAAAAACTTTCAAAAAAATGTTTTGCGCGGTCCTGCGAAGACATGTGTGGAATCGCTCTTGAGATTGTGCAGCTTAGGATCGCTCTCAGCCTCGAGACTCGCCCCCCCCTTTTGCTTTTAAACCTTGAACGTGCATTTAGAATGTTCAACGGTCGACCACAATGCAAGGCCTGTGGGGCCAGATTTGAAGCAGCCCTCGAACAAGAGGCACCAAAGTCAGATCAAGAGGATCAGATATCGTCAAAAGAAGCTTGCAAAGCTAGATCAAAAGCACCCCTCGAACTAAGGGCAAAAAATATCCGATGTGCTCGAAGAGCCAAAGGTGGATCTTTCTGCAAATCAATACAACAGCCACTCTCCTGGATACAAAGGGCTTCAATCTCAAAACCATTTGGCATGGACTTGTTACACTTTTACCCTTCGAGAGGCTCGCTGGGCCGAAAACCCGGAAGGGCGACCCAGGCAAAAGTCAGAGCAAAGAAAAAAAGAAAAAAAAAAGAGAAAAAAAATGCAAAGATACAAAAATGCAAAAAGAGAAAAGAAAAGAAAAAGAAGAAAAAGGAATGAAAAGAATAGAAAAAAAGAAAAGAAAGAAGAACAAAGCTCGCAAGGTCGAAAACCTGCAATAGGCGCCTTGGCAAAAGTTAGAGCCAAAAAAAAAAAAAAAAAGAAAAAAAAAAGAAGGAGAGGTTAATACCCGAGTGTACCTTAACCCCCGAACTACGTAAGGCTTGATTCCCATCTTTGGATACGTAGGCAACTTCATTCTGAAGTCCAGCCGTAAAACAATTCAAATTCGATTGTGTCCATGTAATGGTTTTGATTATCTTTGCTTTCTCTGAATCTGAGAATTTGGTTGTGTTCGTCGCTCCGAGGACTGATTACAATGCGCTGCGGCGCCATTCAAACAAGGGGCAACTCTTCGTTGCCATTTAGTGTGCCGCGGCGCCATTCAAACAAGGGGCAACTTTCCGTTGCCATTCAATGCGCCGCGGTGCCGTTCAAACAAGGAGCAACTTTCCGTTGCTATGCAGCTCTCTTCAAGCAAGGGGCAATTTTCCTTCGGATCTGAGGTTGTGCATCTCGAGAGTGGGTTCTATGCTCGTTGACAGTGGCCGATCGCAAAAACAATTTTTGAAAATTTTTACTGAGGTTGACTAATCTTCTCTTGAAAACTATTCCATTTTTCCAAAACTGGATCTTTTTCTTGGACCAAAAAAAGGAAAATTTTTAGTGCTCATAACCTAACTTGCATGATTTTGAATCAAAAAAATTGAACAAGCATGTTAATCTGACTCTCATTTTGGTCAAAATTGTCTTAGTAGAAAGCCAAACAAAAAAAAAATGGTCGAAATAATGAACTAGGGGCACAGTTGAGTCAGGTGTTCTGTCTTTTCCCCATTGCCACAATACTTGCCAAGAAGGGCACTCTACCTGCCAGAAAAGGGTACAACTGAAGTTAACAGCAAAAGGGTTGAAAGCTCTCTCACCCTCCGAGCAGCGAGGTATCAAGCCAAGTGCGAAGCACGAACTTGAATGGATCAAGATATTCCAC